>PVJI01004642.1:0-106030 GCA_004026765.1 Micronycteris hirsuta | reverse complement strand
AGCCCAGAAATAAACACAAGTCTCTATGGGCAATTAATCTTCGACAAAGGGGGCAGAAGCATAAAATGGAATAAAAATAGCCTCTTCAACAAATGGTGTTGGGAAATCTGGACGGCCACATGCAAAAAAATGAAATTTGAGCACCAACTTATACCATACACAAAAATAAATTCAAGGTGGATAAAAGACTTAAATGTAACTCGTGACACCATAAAAGTTCTAGAGGAAAACATTGGTAGGAAAATCTCAAACATTCCACGCAGCAACATTTTCAATGATATGTCCCCTAGAGCTAGGGACATAAAGGAAAGAATAAACAAATGGGATCTTATCAAAATAAAGAGCTTCTGTGGGGCTAAAGAAAATAGTATTAAAATAAAAAGAGAACCAACCATATGGGAAAACATATTTGCTAATGATACCTCAGACAAGGGTCTGATCTCCAAAATATATAAAGAACTCATACGACTCCACTCCAGGAAGACAAAAAAAACAATTAAAAAATGGGCAAAAGACATGAACAGACACTTCTCGTAAAAGGACATACAGAGGGCCCACAGTCATATGAAAAGATGCTCAACATCATTAGCCATCAGAGAGATGCAAATTAAAACCACAATGAGATACCACCTCACACCAGTCAGAATGGCCATCATCAACAAAGCAACACATAACTGTTGGAGGGGATGTGGAGAAAAGGGAACCCTACTGCACTGTTGGTGGGAATGCAGACTGGTGCAGCCATTGTGGAAACCAGTAAGGAACTTCCTCAGAAAAATGAAAATGGAACTGCCTTTTGACCCAGCAATTCCACTACAGGGATTATACCCTAAGAATCCTGAAAAACCAATTCAAAAGAACCTTTGCACTCCAATGTTCATAGCAGCACAATTCACAATAGCTAAGTGCTGGAAACAACCTACGTGCCCATCTACAGATGAATGGATCAAGAAACTATGGTACATTTGCACAATGGAATTCTACGCAGCAGAGAGGAAGAAGGAGCTTATACCCTTTGCAACAGCCTGGATGGAACTGGAGAGCATTATGCTAAGTGAAGTAGGCCAGGCAGTGAGGGACAAATACCATATGATCTCACCTTTAACTGGATCATAATCAACAAAAGCAGAAAGCAAGAGAAACATAACCAGAGACATTGAAATTAAGAACAGTCTAACAATAGCCGGGGAGAGAGGGGAGGGGACAATGGGGAGAAGAGTTTTCAGGAATCACTGTAGAGGACACATGGTCAGAACTAAGGGGGAGGAGGGAGGCTGGGGGGGGAGGTGGGGTTGGACGGGAAGGGAGGAGGGGAGGGGAGAGGATGCATATAACTGTAATTGAACAACAGTAAAGTAATTATTAAAAAAATAAATATATTCCATGGTATCTTAAAATTGAGGGAGATTTTTAAATTAAACTGTTTTATTTTTACATAAAAAAAAAAAAGAAAGCTTATTTGAACAAATAATGAAGTAGAACTTACCAAAGCTGGTGAAGGAAATAGATTTTCAGGAGTCCAGGAAGTTCAGAGAGTCCCAAAGAATTTGGACCCAAAGAGGAACAGACCAAGACACATCATAATTACATTACCCAAGATAAAAAATAAGGAGAGAATTGTAGAAGCAGCGAGAGAAAAGGAGACAGTTACCTATAAAGGAATTCCTATAAGACTGTCAGCTGATTTCTCAAAAGAGACCTTGCAGGTAAGAAGGGGCTGGAGAGAAGTATTCCAAGTCATGAAAGGCAAGGACCTACATCCAAGAATACTCTATGCAACAAAGGTATCATTTAGAATGGAAGGGCAGATAAAGTGCTTCACAGATAAGTCAAGTTCAAGGAGTTCATCATCACCCAGACTTTATTATATGAAATGTTAAAGGGACTTATATAAGGCATGGAGGGATATCAACAGGGGAGTGATGGGGGAGAGAGGGGGAAAAGGTGCAGAGAATAAGTAGCATAAATGGTAGGTAGAAAACAGACAGGGGGAGGTTAAGAATAGTATAGGAAATGTAGAAGACAAAGAACTTATGTGTATGACCTAGGGACAAAAACTAAAGGGTGAGGAATGGGGGGATGGGGGTGGAGGGGAAGAAAGGGAAGAAAATGGGACAACTGCAATAGCATAATAATCAATACAATATGTTAAAAAAAGTTTATTCATGCCATGATGTTAGGTAGATAGACAGCAAACAAAGGCAGGGAGGAGGAGGGATACATGTCCCACCCACTGACTCAGCAGTCCTTGACATTCTTTGTATCTTTCACATTATCTGAGAAAGATAGTCTTTGAAACTCTGCTTTCATCCCAAGGCCTGAAAGACCTGCAAAGGCCCAAAGTGCCTAAAGGAAAAAGTCCATTAATACCTTTGGGTATGTACGACTCCTCTCCTCCTGGAAAGCTATACGCAACTTTACCTGTAAATCAATATGTAACTTCTTCATCCTCCCCCATCCCACCAACTATACAAGTCCTCAGGACAAAAGACTATGTTGCTTTGCACTCTTGGCTCTCTGGTCACCTGGCCAGGCTGCCCAGCCTCAGGCCATGTGGCCTCTGGCCACACTCACGCTTGCCACCCTGGCCCTCACCACCCCTGTGCTTATCATCCCAGCTTTGGTCGCCCTTACCTTCATGCCCTTACCCTGCTTCTCCCGAACATGTGACTTTCATCCCCCCATCCCAACTTTAGCTAGGCCCATTTTCTTTCTTGAGAATGGATCGATAATAAACTGTGCTTGCACACCAATATACTCGCTGATCTTTAATCCTTTACTGTATTGGCGAGAAGAACTGAGTTTCTGAGAGTTTCTCCTGGAACACTGACAACATATGCTGGAGAGCGATATCTGAAATGCTCCAGAGAATAACAGTTTTGCAGGTTCTTTTATGCATTTAAAATTAAGGAGGAAGCCTAGGGAAGATTACATGGAGGTAATTACATAGGGAAGAGAACAAGCAAAGTGGGGACTGGATTACAGGATAGTCAACAAGGTTATGTGCTCTCTTGAGGGTGGTTGAAGCTTATTTCAAAGGTGTGTTAACCTAGATGCACAGAAACAGTGGTCAGGACTCTCTTAAGACAAAAATACGGATTTTACTAAAGAAATTATATGCCTGTGGAATGACCATTACCATGATCTGCCCAGTTGGGAATTTATAATCAGATCACCCTGTGAGGTTACTTTCTACAAAATCCACTTCTTTCATCCACAGCTCCCCCTTTTGGCCACAAATCAATTTGAAGCACGCATTGATAACCAACCATTTGATCAGAGAGTGTGGCCTCAGAGCCGGGAAGTTTCAGTACCAGTATCATCTTGTTCACCACTGGAGATGGGGAGATACTATAACCATGCAATTTGAGTTAAGGACCAAGTTTTCAGAAAAGGGAAGGGCAGGTAAATGGAAGGCAGTCAGGCCTCCTGACTTTCACTGTGAAAAACAACAAAACCTTCTGGATGATTGCTATCCTTTGACCTTTCATGACCTGAGTTTTGCTATCTATCTCATTTTTCTGTCTTTGGCATCTGGTATTATATTTACATAAACCAGGAAAAGAGCATTAATAGTTATCTTATGCATCTTCAGTAATCATGAACAGTTGGACTATATAGAAAAACCCAAAGAACAAATACAATGATTATTGTGACTGATATCATTAGCAGACAGCTAAAGCCAATCAAACAATTGGTTTCCGAGTTCAGTATCAATCTGTAGGTATACAGGCCTTGTAGATGTCTTCAGATAGCTGTCGAACTCTGATGTCAATGGCTTCTCATTCTCAACGAGTCTTTAATGTCCATAGGCAGGGGCAGACGCTCACTTGCAGTTAGGCGCCTGATAAGTTTCCTTCCAATGAGTTTCGAGAGTGTCTTTTATTTGGTGCGCTTTCCAATAAACTAAATCTCCAGATGGCCGTCAATGATCTTTAAAGTCTTTGTCAGTCCTGGGAGTTTGCTATGGAAGGAAGCGGTTACCAGCTTAGCATGTTCTTGAAGTGAGTCTATCAAACCTTGGAAATAGTGTAAGATATCTTCTTTCAATACTGACAACTCATAAATTCCTTCACCTAAGTCCAGCTTTAATGCACTGTGATGCAAAAAAAAAAAAAAAAAAAAAAAAAAAAAAAAAAAAAAAAAAAAAAAAGAGGACCGTCGGGAGCAGGGAAGAACCAAGTGGCTGTCTTGGGTTTCCCATAAACTGACAATTTGTTTAACTTACAGCCATTTTTTTAAGCCCATAGAATATATCCGAGAAACTTTTATCACTTATTTTACAACATTTGCCATGCACTTTCAAATCTTTTGAGGTGTTCCAGGGGCTCTTCTGAAAGACCACAACGTTATTCCTACATGTATTAAAATTTTAACCCTTAAAAACTCAATGTCTAATAGAAACTAAGAAGTAATCAATAAGTATTCATGGCATATTTATGAAAAAAATTTATAACCTCTAGAAACATATTTCTTAGACAGCGAGTGAATAATTAACATGAGCTGAAATCAAAGACATGTCTGTTTTACTTAAACCAACAAACTTAAGCTAGCTTTTATTTACTGAAGATTAAATTTAGATCACATGAACTTAAAAAGCATTTGAATTAGTTTCTATATTTCTGAGAATTTTTAAATACCCAATATTTACAAGCTATTGCCTTTAAATTAATTTTAACAATACCATCTGAGGTAGAAAATTGTCTCACATTTACAACGTTCATATATAGACCTACACAGAGAGACACAGAGAACAGTTGGGGCCAAATACTCTTTCGGAGGCATCTTTCAGTTTATATCTGTCCTTAACAAGTCAAGTTCCAAATGACCTTCCCTGTTTTAGAATCAGAACTGCCATCTTTAAAACCTTTAAGAATTGAATTGACACCTAAACAACATCATAGATAGATTCAGTTATCTAAAGTCTTTATCTCTCTTTTTTTTAGATAATAATACATCTTTTTACATAGTCTCATTTTAGCTTAGGGAAGAAAGCCTTTTTAACTTCTTATACAGTCTCTAATAGTTGTTTTATTAATTCTGCATAATTTTATAGCTGGCTTTTTCTAAGTGCACGGGGATAGATTATGTTACTCATCTCAGTCACCCCCTATTTGGGGTCTGAAACAACTGTTGTCACCCCATTGGCTGTTCAGGATGAAGAAGCAAGTATCCTTTTCCCTAGAGCTAAAGAGAGTTAAGTCTCTCATTTAACCAGCAAATACTTTGCCCAGAGTGTCAGCAAGCAATCCAATTAAAAGTTGAAATTAAAAGCAGCAACCCGTTTTTTTTTTTTTTTTTTTTTTTACTTTCTGGGTTATTCCACCTTTATCCACCTTGAGGATTTTCTAGGAACAGTTCAAAGTTATGCCATGCTGCTTAGAACAGGAGGCCTGGAACTCCAAGCAAAACTCACCCAAGTTCACCCCATGAGAAGCGAAGAGCCAGTGGGGTACAGTAGGCCCTGACTTGTTCCTAGTACCAGGTCTGGTCCAAAGGGTGGAGCTTCGTGGGCTTCTTCAGAATCCTGCTTACTCATCAAGTAAGTGTCCATGTAAAAAACAACCAAACCTGTAGAGAATTTTTATGAGTTTATTTGAGCCAAAGTGATGACATATGCCAAGGAGCAATATCTCAAATACTCTAAGAAAAAAAAAAAAAAAAAGCTTCAGATGCTTCTTTAAAAAAAGCCAAAAATGAGAAATACTGTGCTAATTATTTCATTAGTCCTCACAATCATACATGAAAATAGGAAGATAAGTTTAATCATCCTCTTTTCAAAAAAATTAATAAAACATAACACTAAATTATTGTGTTTTTCACAGAGATTTACTCTTCACTCCTCAATTTTAGGTATTATTTCAGCTTGAAGTTTTAAAACTGAAAATATCATTAGTTATTATATTTAACCTTTTAGTCAATTTATGTATACATAGGTTACTAGTGTAAAACAATTACCATTGATTTAAATATTTTATATTATGAAAACATAGCATGTTATCCTTCAAAATGAAAATTTAAAATAAAAGACTAAAGTTACAAAGAAAGTTTGTATTTTTTTCAGTTTAAATCAATTTCTTCTTTGTTTTTCTGAATTAACTGAAGTAATGGAATTCTGATTTTATCACTTACAATGGAATGGTGAAAATTAATATGAAAAATTTTCTAAGATTGTGAGAAATGATTAGCTTTAAGAAGTATAAAGTTCAAGACAAGGAACTCCTATTGTAATACACCTTATCTTTTTTTCAACACTTAAAAATAAGTGACAATATTTGGAATATGGCTTACTTGGTAGAATTAACATTATATACTAAATATGAAATACATTTTCTTACATATTATGTAAGCAAATCATAAATGTCAAAATATAAGAGTTTAGTGAAGTTTCTCTAACTGAAAATATACAAGAATTAATATTTTGGATATTCAGACATGAGTCTTGTCAGAATTATGAGTCTTGTTTTTAGAGAATTATGATTATCTGAAAGATCACTTTCATGTGAAAGATCACATGAATTAGATACTAAAGGTTACCTAATTCATAATTATTCATTTTTTAAAATATCGAGATGTGTTTTGACTTTAACACACAATCACCAATATGGACTAAATCTTGTGTTTCAGTTTATACATAAACTCTTCAGAGCACATTCTTGACATTTCATTATTGACACTATAAAACATGTTTAATTACTGGGTTTGGGGGGGATTTTTGAGGAAGAGGAAGGGGGAAAGAAATATTCATTAATTTGCTGTTCCATTTATTCATACATTCATGGGTTGATCCTTGTATGTGTCCTGACTGGAGATCGAACCCACAACCTTGGCGTATCTCGACAATCAACAATACTCCAACCAGCTGGGCTACCCAGCCAGGGCCAACATTCTTAATACTTTCAACTCTGACATTTATTTTTTTCTGCTGCTGTGACTGGAAGTAAATCCTGGATGAAGTACTTCAGGTCAGTAGAGAAATTCGGTTGACTTTTGTCCTTCCCTGGCAATAAATATTTTAGCGTTGTAATGAACACACATGCAGCAGGTACTCGTATAACATAGTTTAGACCAAAGTTATTTCATGTAACATTGATGAGGTGCCATAGGAACTTCATTCCTCTCTATATCAATTAACCTTTGGTAACATTGGTTTTGTTCTGTTGTTTGGCTTGAGGTTGCAAAACCTATTGATTACATTAAATGAGGATATACTGTAATTAATTATAACTGATATTTTTAGAAATGGATTTATCAAGAAATTTCAAAATAATGTTACTTTTTGTACATAAATTTTTCACTTTTTGCCATAATCTATGTGATTATTCCTCACTTTTCATATAAATAGATCAGCAAGAATCTCCAATTGCAACAGTAAGGTCCTTTACATACTCAAAAATTAAATTTCTTTAATAACTATTTCTAGTGTGTTTTTGATAGGCATTTATTAGGAAACTCACTTTGCTAAAATCTTCTTCTGTAATAAACAATTACCACATATATATGTGCTGTTTGATATATATATGCACAGACATATGGATACAAACACATATACGCTGTATATATACAAGTGTGTATATTTTGTATTGTGATATGTATAATACTATAACTATGCATATATGCATTGTGACATATATATGCATGTATATAGACAGTCTCTCCTTTTCCATGTCCTTTCTAACCTAAAATGGTGGGGTAGCAACGTTTCCATTACTAACTTTGTGAATCTACTCTCTATATATTTCCAACAATATTAACAGATTTTTCGTAAGATTGAACACAATCTAGTAATTCTGTTTCTCCTCTCCTTTAGGTAATATATTCCCTAATGTTTAGAAATAGCCATGAAAGGGAAAGATTCAATAGCAAGGCATAGTGTGTTCTGAGGAAGAGACAGTCTAAGAATCTTGGTGTTAGGTTCTTGGCGCTAGGAGTAGCCACACAAGCATCCCTAGAGCTAGTTCGAAATCTAGAACCTCAGACCTACCTCAGACTAACAGAAATCACAATTTTCTTTTCGGCATGATTCTCCTGTAATTCATACATATTTATAAGTGAGAAACATAGTTGTTGGGTGTAGACTATCTTTATATCCAGTTGCTGAAGCCAAATGGATATCTGATATAAGATAGGAAGCTCTACTAAATAAAATAAAGGACTTGTATGGTTAGAATATTTCTTCAGGAGCATTCTTCTCATTAATTGTTCTTTTTCCACCTAAAGATTGGAACCAGACATTTAGTAAAGATACTTATAGAACATTATTTTATTATGAATTGTAACAGGCCAATTAATATTGATGGAATCACAGCTGAGCATTACACTGATGTAACATAAACAAGCAAACAAAAAAAAACAAAAACAAAAACAAAAAGCCCTGGCTGGCATAGCTCAGTAGATTGAGTGTGGGCTGGGAACCAAAGGGTCCCGGTTCGATTCCCAGTCAGGGCACATGCCTGGGTTGCGGGCCAGGTCCCCAGTGAGGGCCATGTGAGAGGCAACCATACATTGCTGTTTCTGTCCCTCTCTGTCTCCTTCTCTTCCCCTCTCTCTAAAATATAAACAAACAAACAAACAAAAAACAAAACAAAACAAAAAAAAACAACTCAGTTGTTACAAAAACATTTTGAGTGGTGACTTCCATGAAATAATACTTCTCAATTTATTGTTCTTCAGTATTTCAGGGTCAGATAATTTTAGGAAATATATATATATATTTGTAGTTTTGCAATGCATACTCTGATATCCTACAATAAAAATCTATTTTATTTAGCCCTGGCCTGTGTGGCTCAGTGGATTTAGTGCCAGCCTGAGAACCAAAAGGTCACCGGTTCAATACCAAGTCAGGGCACATGCCTGGGCTGCAGGCCAGGTCCTTAGTTGGGGATGTGAAAGAGGCAAGCACACATTAAAGTTTCTCTCTCTTCCCTTCTCTCTATAAATGAAATCTTTTTAAAAATCTATTTTGTTTAGCCTGGCATCTCCTAAATATGCTTAACTCAAAACCATTTTTCCCAACAAATGAGACCTGCTAAGTACTTACAAAATGCTGCATTTGAACACTAGTAGTTGGTAAAACTGTTGTGTATGGATAAATATTGAGAAATCGCATACATAAAGACTAAAGAACTTGCAGTTATTATACACACTCTGGTAATGAAATGAACCAGTCATACTTAAAAGAATTGAATTTAAACTAGAATTTGATTTAGAAATCTACTGTTATTCTTTTTTTAAAGACTTTATTTATTTATTTTCAGAGAGAGGAGAAGGGAGGGAGAAAGAGCAATGTATGGTTGCCTCTCACATGGCCCTCACTGGGGACCTGGCCCGCAACCCAGGCATGTGCCCTGACTGGGAATCGAACCAGAATCCTCTAGTTCCCAGCCTGCACTCAATCCACTGAGCTACACCAGCTAGGCTTGATTTAGTAATCTACTGTTATTCTTTAACCATATGTGTATGGGAGTGGGGATGTGTGTAATAATAGAAACAAGAAGATACACATACACAGAGTCTATTTAGTACTGAAGCAGACTCTGTTTAAAACTTTTCTGGATGAGAATTTCATGTATGCCAAGTAAAGTATATATTGCATACAAAATAGGTATTGTTTTGCCTTTAGATCTGAATAACAATATTCTTAGAAAAGCAATTTGTTCGAAGGTAGAGAATCAAGTGCCCCTCTATCTTTCTCAACTGACTAGTAAAATAGACTTTAAACTTTGAGCTCCTTAAAAGCAGGCTCAATGTGTTTTCAGTGTTCCCTTGAATGCCTGTTATTCCCCCTTATTTAAATGAAAAGAGATGAGTTAATTTCTTACTTTATTTAGTATAACATCGTTAAAAAGAATAAAATGGACTTTAGACTGAGAGATTTAGGGTTCAAAACTCACTATCTCTATGATTGTGAATTTGAATTTAAATTTCCTTTGTAAATTGAGCATAAAAATTTTAATTCACCATATTATTGGGAATATTAAATGAAACAATGTAACATGGCAGGTGCATAGTAGACAATCAGGAACTGCTGATCTCTAATATTTCACAATACTAAGCATATGATGGCTATCTCTGTGACACAAAACATAGACTGATACTTACTGCGATCTTTATTCAAAGAAGAGTGGCATGTCATAGCACAGATCTCCAAACTCTCCTTGGGAGTGGAGGTTCACTGGTGACTAAGTGACCTCCTCCCCAGTTTGAGATGAGGAAACGATTAGGCAGTGAATATAAGATTACACTTGATTATACCTCATTATCGACCAACTTTAAGGGCAAGCAGTAAGTTCTTAATGTAACTTCCTACCTTCCTGAAATGAACAATTAGCCTTGAATTGCAGCAGCTCTCTGAAAACATAACTTAGAAAAAGAGCTCACATTTTATTTTCAATGTGTGAAAAAAAGTGTGGTAGGGTGTGAGGAAAGTGAGGAAATATGTATCAGGAGTCCAGCAGTTGGAAACACTGTCCCAAAAGCAAAATTTTGGTACTGCCATATAATAAGAGTGACTACATCACTTATTGTTCACTGACACTTTTTATTGAGATTTGTAGCTCATGATTTTACATGTGATTGTACAAAGCATTAAAGGGGGAAAAAAGTTGGAAAGATTGTACAAGGGAAAAAATCCAGTAGATTGAAATCTGTAGGTGTATAAGATTAATGCTATGTGTAAATATATGAGAATACTAAGAGACCAAAGCCGGCAACAGCTATGTTCTTGTTCCTAAAAAGTTATTTTTCTTATCAATGAGAAATAGCTTAATTAGTTATTAGTTTTTAAAATAAACTACCATTTTTTAAAAAGATATATTATCTTGAATTAGATTTAATGGTTGGCGAGTGGGAAAACAGTATGAAAATATTTTCCAAATTATCTTTCTACTTTCCCACACATTCACAGAAGCCAAAAGAAGAGAAATCAAGCTCTTTCTACAGTTCTGCATGATTTGATTTTTTAGCTTGTAGGCAGAGATCGGTGTTAGGATATACAAAGAGGACTTGTTTCCAAAGGAACACAGTCTGACTGTCCACAGCTCCGCTCCAAGACACATCATCCTTTATTAGTTAGGATGGAAAAGGAAAGCTTTATTCTCAAGTGAGGCATGACAACCAACTTTAAATGTTTTTCTTCATCTTTCTTAATTCATAATGGCATTCAAAACATAAGACATTGTGACAACTTGAAATTCAAGGCATTAAAAAAATGCTCCAGAGGACAAGACAGTGGTCAGCATAGGATGCTCTTCTCTAGGCATCGCAAAAAGTTGATGACATTCATGAATTTTGCCAAACATTTTTAGAGCTCAATGGTATATTTCATTTCGAAGCCAGGATCATTTTGCCAGTTTTACCTTGAGAAGAATCAGAGGAATTCTTAAACTTTCAAAAGCCACTTTAGGTATGAATTTTAAATATATTTTATTTCCAATGGAGTGTGAAATTCTGTAGTCTTGGGCCATTCAGACACTTTACACCTTTAAAATTAAAAGTTCTCTGATATTGGACTAGCCATAAATCTTTATTAACCTCTCCCTTAGATCACAGAGTAAAACATTCTATTTTTTTAAATTATTTGTTCTGAATGACAGTGTTCATATAAATTAAATCCTTAGGAGTTGGCTTTACTCTCATCTTTCAAGTTTTTTGCTAGTGTATTCTAGAATGAAGATAATTGGGAATACTTTTAGACACGTTTGGATTATGGAGTACTCAGACAGCACATCATGTGTACAATTGTCCGCAGAATTTTATCAATTGACTACAAACATTGAATAGATAAACTCTAGAGTAATATTTTCAGAAGTGTAATTATTTGTTCAGCCTCAAAGTAATATTCACATATATAATGAATTACCTGGTAATATGAATATTGTTTGGTTATGAGTTCTTTTGCACAATGTACATAATTCCAAGTTAATATTCATCAATGTTTATTAGAAAGAGTCAAAATAAAGCTCTAAAAGGTACAAAGCTACAAGTAGCATTAACTGTGTTGGCATACAATAGAGTAAGCAGATGAATGAAAGTGAATTGAGGCAAAGATACTTATATTTAAGTAATATTTATAAAATATTTGTTTCCTTAGAGAAAGTGTAGCTAGACAAGAAATATTTAGTGTCAAAAGTGTTTAGGGTTTGCTGTAGAGTCAGCAGGATAAAATTATAATATGGTAAATTCCAATTTTTTTTTTTCAGCACGCCAATAGATTTTCATACCGTGTTTAAGATTTTTACCACTCTTAATACTCTAACTCAGGACCTGATACCTCACTGTAAACTTGCCAACTTGATTTCACCCTCCTTCTATCCATATTGTGATTGAAAAGACGTGGTTAGCACAATAACGTTTTTTTTTCTTGTATAGTCTTCCTTGACATCTGCATATAAATCAAAATTCTTTCTCATGACTTCTTAATAAGCATAGCTTGTATTTAACATTGACACACTCTAATGGGGCACTTAAATGGAAAAAATTTGCATGACATAATCTTAAGAGAAAGAAACATCAAAACATAGTTGAAATGAAGACACTTGAATAATAACTTAAAGGTCTTAAATGTTAAAGAAGTGCAGACTTTTAATTTTTTTTTTAAAGAGCAAACAGCAATAACTTTATTTCAAATGACAGTATGTAAAACCATAGTAACTACCTGTTTTATTGCAAAATCATAAAGTTCGTGATATGTAAATAAGCTATTTCCTCTGCACGCTATAAGTAAACGGAATCAGAGTAGGTGGATGTGTGTCTAGTTGAAATTTAAAGATCAATTTCTCTGTTAAAGCAGAGAGGAAGTAATCAGGTTAATTAGTAAATAGAAAAGATTCCTCTTATGGCCTAAGCAGGAAAGAAGCAGCTATCAACACTTTTTAATTTCTACTAGCCTAAACAAAATTTAGATATTTAACAATATTTTTCAGATGGTTTAAGAAGACATAATTGCTGATTACAAAATTAAATTTATAGCTGGGATCCATCAAATCTATTTTATGAGCTCAAAGAAGCTTCTCATGCAGAATTCATTTGCACAAAAATGCTTCCATAAGCTATTTTGTGATGTTGCTGCTTCACTCTTGTGCTTCCGTGTTCCTAACTAATTTATGGAGGTGTAGAAATCTAACATATATTTAAAATGTTAGGAATGCATAGTAATTGTTTGTGTTGTAAGTTATAGTTATGAATTACTAAACATGAACTACTTAAATTTAATACCTTGTTACTACTACAATATTCCTGAAAGATCATAGATATGGTTATTTTATCTCAAGTATTTTTGTTAAAGAAAGGACATTATATCAATATTTTCAGAATCACTCAAAATCAAATCAGGGTTGGATTCTTTTTCTCTCTCTGAAGTTGAATTGTCATGCATAGTAGGTCTGTAGTGTTTTATTTTATTTCCCCCCCAAAACATCCCAAGCAGTAGCACTTTGGTACAATAATAATGGACATCTTCTAGAAACTGATTATTCTCTTACTGACAGGAGACCGGTTAATTTGGAATTGGTGTTTAGACAACCCAGAAAATATTTCCCCCCTACCTTTTGGACTATAATAATGCAGAAAGTCAGTCTTTAAAGTTTGTAATATCATTTTTTAAAGTGAGCAAACCAGTCAAAGGGTTTGAACATATGTAGGGAAAAGGCCCAAAATCATTGCCCAAAATTGTCTATGGGTTTGTTATAAATATTACTAATTTACATGTATGCTTATCTCCATTATTATGAAAAGTCTCACCACAACCATTAATATTAAAAAATAAAAAAAACACTAAATTAAAAAAAACTTTCAATATATCAACATTTTTAGATTAATAGGTCTTTAAATACACAGGTCATAAAATATATTTGAATTTAGAATCAATGTAAATGTGTTTTTAACAGAAAGTTAAGACTATTTCCATTACTTGCATTGGATTAATTTTACTGATTTTTTTTACTTCAATATAATTGTTCTCATGCAAGAATTTTGGTATTACCATTATTTTAGTATAATAATTTACTATTCAACTATAATGTTTTAAAGTTTAAAAATGTGGAAACAGAGATGGTAAAAAATTTAATTGGATTTCCAACCACTTTCTCCTTCACAAAATTTAGATTTTTCTATAAATATCACCAATTAGGAACATGAGCTGTGCAATATTTCAACAGTTTTGAATCAACTAAACATGCAGTCCATGCCCTGATAATTTTCATGTGAAATAGACCTTAGAGAGAAAAAAATTCAAGTGTAAAATGTTATAAAAACATTATTTCACTAAGAAGTAATAACCGATTTGCTTCATTGACATCACTTTACAGCTCTCAGATAATGTGTATATCTGTTTAAGCAAATTTACTTATTGAAAATCAGATACACACATCAGAAATATGCAGATAATGTTATGAATGTCCCAGGGTGTTAAACATAAGTCAACGAATGTAGAAATAAGAACAAGACATCTTTTAAAATTATGAATTTATCAATAGTTACATATGAAAATGCATGTAAAAAAGACTCAAGTTCAGGAATTCAACCCTTGCTAGTGCAAAGGGGACTGAATGAATATGTGATAGCTATACACAAATTTCTGTTGAAATGGATATAGTTAACTCATTTTTCCACAGTTTGTTTCCATTATCATCACCTAAAACTTGGGGGAACAATCTTTTCTTGTGAAAGTCTTGGGATCTTAAGTCTCTCAGAAAGTGCACCAGTTATAATGTATGAGAGTTCCAAAACCTTACCCATTCATCTTAAGATCTTGGTCATAACTGGCAGTACTGAAAGGCCTTCTGCACCAGTGTATGTGTTCAAGAGATTTTCCTCCACTTGATCTATGGAGAACTGAGGAGGCTACCTGCTTCAAATGTTCATGTAATGAAACAAAAAAAGATAGGGGGCATGGAGGTAGCAATATCCGAAAATCAAAATTGGCAGCATCAGCAAACTGAATTGAGGTAGTTTCCTCACTGAGCTGTGAAACAAGTTTTTTTACTGACAGAGAGGCTCTCACGTAGATTACTGCTGGATTGGCTAAACACGCGTAGGTACTCAAAACCCACAGACCGCATTTTGAAGTTATCTTCCACATGTCTAACAAGGGTTCTTTCACTGCCAAATGGATTCTCTGTTCCAGACAAGCTAACCATCTTTCAGGTGCTAATATTGCCATAGTGTGGCATGAGACAATCTAATATCTGCGTTTGTGGCTCTCCTAAACTTTATATTTTAAAGAAAATCTGTAGACAAAATGATTTCATGTCAAGGGGCTGAAAAGGAATGACGCATAAGGTATTTTGAGTTGATAATAAGGTTGTGATATACTCTGACCCAGCACAAAATGTTTTCTTTTGTTATATATTTTAAACTATATATATGTGTGTGTGTGTGCATATGTATATATATATATATATATATATATATATATAATTGGCTAGTCTCTAAACTACTCCTTCCCATCTTAATTTAAGAAGTCAACTTATAGGTGGATGGTATTTAGATTTCTGAGGAATGTAAAAGAAAAAGAAAAGGAAATCACCAAGATATTACATACTACAAGAGAAATTATAACTTGGTAAATTCATTCTAGCTTTGCTTTAGGCGAGGCTCCATGCTTGGACACTGCTGATAAATGTTCTTCAGTAATTGGAGATCTAGAAAGTTTATCTGGAAGGATATTTTTCCTTCCATTTTCTCCCTATACATACATTAAGAAAAAAATAGCACTAAAATGTCATATTATCTTTATAAATGGATATTCTCTTCGTTCTTTTTCTTGAAACATTTTGCCAATTTTGTGAACTGAAATTTTTAACATCAAAATGAAGTTTACAAAGGAGGAAAAATATGATCTGTCTCCACTCCCCCCAATTTAAATATCTGATTGAAAGTGGTTTTTATAATAAGCACATGGAGACTGCAGCTGGTTTATAAATAAGCACATAGTAACCTATAAATTAATCTGTTCATAAGTAAATTATGCATCTTATTTCAGCCAACATAAACATGCCTATCCCATTTTTTCTGGTTTACTCTGTCTGCAAAATGTGTATAATTTTGTGCTTAGGTTATTCATTTAAGCAGATTGATTTCTTTTTCATGCCTCATTTGGGCCACAGAGGATTAAGTAAGTTTATATATTGAAAACAGAAGGAAAGAAAGGTGAGAAAAATAAAAAGAATAATTAATCATATAGTACATACAGCAATACAATATCTACTAAATCTCAATCAGTTGTTTATTGGTTGGCAAACAAGTTTCACTTTTACAACAAATATTAGTAATGAGGTCATCCAACTTTGAGACCATACAAAATGGATCATAAATTTAAAAAAAAAGTGTATGTGCTGCTAATTTACCTCTCATATTCCTACATTACTTAAAATCCTGTCAAATAAATAAATTTTCCTGTTAATAAACAGAAGAGGTTTTTTCCCCCCCAAAATCACTTCAAAATAACTTGTCCTTTTGATTCTTACTATAAGGGAGTGAATTTCCTTTAAAAAGTGGTAGTGCAGGTACCCACTTGGGTTCAGACTGAACATTCAGCACTTTAATGCCTATAGGATACCGTATTTTTTTTTTTTCACATGCAGAAGCCCACTAGTTCTATTGACACCTCTTGACTTCTAGAACCACAGCTACCGTCTTGGTGGACGAGTTGCTTGCCGAATAACTTGCATTACAACAGATGTGCACTGTAAACATAAAAGGTCGTCCTGCTCTAATTTGCAAAAATGCTCTTGGAAATATTCTGACTGAATAAAGATATATAGTGAGGGAAGTAAATCTAATTTTATTTATTTTATTTTTTGTAAAAAATAATTTGTTTGCATTACTAGAAAATGATTCTTATAAAGTGATAGTTTTATTTATTTATTTATTTATTATTTATTTATTTATTTATTTTTTGCCAGGTGACATTTTAAAGAAATAAGCAAAAAAATAAAAAGATAAAAAAGAAAGAAAAGAAGAAAGAAAAGTGAAGAAAGAAAGAAAACAAAAAAGAAAGGAAGAAAACTTTGCTCTCTTACTGGTAAACAAACTTGCAAGACCAGCACAAAAGAAAAAGAAAATTTCTCTCTCTCTCTCTCTCTCTTTTTTTTTTTTCGTACTACATTAACAGGACTCAAATTCCAGAGGAACAGAAAGCAGACTATATGTGCAATGCTAGTATCTGTACATTACATAGAAATTGTTCATTTCTTTTCTGTCATTAGTTTTATCATCAGTTAATACAGCAAATCTTTAAATATGCATTTAGCATATAATCCTAGAATTCCCTTCCATTTTGTTATTAAGTTTGTTGTTTTATTTTGTATACCACAGCTATTACCGCTGTGATGAATTCAGGTTGTGAGTGACTAAAAACCACTATGTGATACAGTTTTGCTTTGCTTTTATGTTTGTTTGTGCAGCACTCCAATCTAGATGCAGCATTGTTACTAATTTCCAACAACTCTTCTGGCCTTTTAAAAATCAGGTCCTTGTATTTATAGTAACAGAGCATCGAGATATTAGAACAAACACAACATAATTCAACAAGGCCACAATGAGCGCCATTTTCTTCTTATTTCGTTCATTAACATAATGAAGTCTCCATCTGAGGGGGGGAGAGGGCAGGAAAGGATAGGGCCCAGGGGGATTTCGGCAGTTATCTTTCTCCCCTGGGCAGACCTAAAAATCCCAGTTGGAAAAAAAAAAAAAAAAAAAAAAAGTCTGAGAGTTTGTGTTTGTCATTCAAGAACAGCATAAAGATTTAGGAGTACACATATTATTACCACTGCTTATAGCAACTCAGAACAGTCAACCAGGTGTTAGCAGTTTTGTCGATTTAAATTTCACTTTCTTCTTCTATAGACTTGTGACCAAATGAGCAGGTCCTTTTGAACTTCCCTCTGGAGGGCTTCCATCTTTGTTTGGAGGAACTATAAATCCATCGCTGCTACCGCGACCTAGCTGGTAGTAGGTGTGCAGCTGATGGATGTGGTTTCTGGAGCCTAGGTTTGGCATGCTTTTGTAGTAAACATCTTCGGCATCACCACATTTGGCCGGTGGGGGTTCGGTCTGGGTGCTGGTGGTAACACTCTCTGCGGCAGGCACGCCAGCCAGTGCTGGCATGCTGGTGTAGCGAGAGTCCCTGTGGGGTGACTGGAGATCTTCTGTGTGCTCGTTGGTTAGCAAAGGGAAAAAACTTTCACTGTGGTCTTGGGGGATCCGCCTTCTGGTGTAATGGTGTGGCTGGTGGTTCTCTGTGGAGTAAATTCTTGGGGGCAGTAAGGGAGCATCAGATTCCTCGTGAATGAGTTCCAGACCCAAACTCTCCTCGTGGTTAAAGGAAGTGGCATCGTCCAGGACAATGGCATCATCTTCACTCCCACTGCCGAGGTTATTCACCAGCTTGTTCATCAGATTCCTATTCTGCTCGCAGGAACGCTCGTGGTTGTTCAGGTAGGAAGGTATATAGTTGGAAGTGAGTTCCTTCAGAATCTTTTTTTCTAGGGCGGTCTCGTTATGGTTATAGCCTCGGTCTATGATTTGCACACAGTTGCTTAGGTATTCGCCGCTGGCAATGCTGTAACTATTGCCATGGTTACCATTCAGTGGTAGAGTATCCATGACACTTGTATCCCTGGCATTGTTCAGAAGCCCCTCTGGAAAAAAATGACAAAACACTATGACATTTATATTCAAGTGGCCATAGAACACACACAAACAAAAAAGCAAAAACAGATGACTGTGAAGCATGTATAAATTGCTAGCATTTTAAATTAAGTATAAAATGTTTGGAAATAAACAAAAAAATACTATTAAATCTAATGTACATATTTATCTATATATTTGGAAAATTTATATAAATCTTATAAATGGAAAAGACATATTTAAAATAGCTCTTAAAAACTATGAATTTGCAACTTACACACAAATACTGCCTACAAGTATTTAAAGTTTATTTCATTAGAACTTAGAAAAAATAATGCAAAATTTTGGTATGATCACTCATAGCTTTCAATTTATACACATCAAAGTCAATTTAATAATTACCTTTGACTTTACATGTTGTTTTAACATTGAAATAGATATAGTAGTAACATAATTTGTGTGTGGTATTTTAAATATACTGGTCAAAGTGAAATAATCAAGCAGTTTCTAATAATTTGATATATAATTTTGTAATACTAAAAATAATCCCTACATAGAAAACCACAAAAGGATTACATTTAATTTGTCAGAATGACATAGCCATAAAATAATGTTTAGTCAAATAAATGGCACATCAAAATAATTTGCACATAGAAATTTGCAAAGCAAAACTATTTGTCATTACTTTCTACTTTTTTCCTGCTACAAGCACTTTGATTGCTATTTTATATTAACCCATTGGTAATTACTTAGGGTCATTAGATAATACTGCAAAATAATGTGTAAAGACACAGAATTTGATTTCCAAAAACATAGTGTTTCCATTTCATAATGAGCGATGACTTTGTGTATATATTAAACTTTGGGTTTAAAAAGAGATTAAACATTGTATTCTGGGAAGGAATAGCTGTAGTGAAATAAATTTGAACACATGCTTATTCAAGTTTTTTCATTCTTTTAAAGGAACAGAAATCCAAGAATCTATAATAATTCCATAATTCACTTCAAATGCAACCACAAAAGAAAATCAAACAAACATTCAATTAACTAGTGGTAAATAAGCAAAGATATTTCTTTACAAAACAATTAATTGAAGAATTCTATTAAACCTCTCAATATACTGTTAACTTGTGAAAATATAGCATTCATTCTATGTCTGTGATGCAATAATGTTTCTCCAAACTGAATAGTTCAGTGCTGGTTTAAATAAAGTGTCCCAAATATGTCAATTTTTATATAGACTTCTGATGAATACTCTGTATTCAAGTCACAGTTTTCAAAAACAGCAATGCATAAAATACATTAAAAAGCAGCCATCACAGACATAGGGTGAAGCAATTTATTTTCATGTTATAAGATATCTTGTAGACAAATCCACAATGTTTAGAAAAAAAAGTAAATGCTTTTTAAAGGGCCATATGTGATGGGTGATTGCTGCTGCAGAGTATGCTGGATGGTTATGGTCGAGCGACTGATGCATTGAAACGTGTTTATCATTTCTGTTGTCAATGCATTAGGTACATGTCGAAAACAGCCATAGTAAAAATAAAGTGGGCATGTTGCATATGACATACATTTGTATGATGGAATGTACCAATAAAAATGAAAAGTTTGTGACTTAGCAAAAATAAACGCTTAATTTAAAAACAATTTAACTCACACAAACATTACATGAGACTTAACAACTATGTTGATTATGTGACACAGTAAAAGAATCAGACAACAAAAGCGTCTAATCTCTATTAACATATTAATATAAGTTGGTTTATAGGTTCTTTAGTTTTTAAATTGTGAGATGAACTGTTTTTAATAACTACATCATCTATATGTGATGCAATAAAAGTGAACTAAAAAAAATTACATTTGATATGCAATGTTTAGCTTTACTCCCATACTTGTCTCTCTGTAGGGCTCTAAACGACAGCATGAAGAAAAAGAAAGAAAAAACAACAAGTAAGCTTACAGCGACAGTAGAAGAAACATGAGTAAAAAGCAAATTGATGATATGCAGAAAAAAGAGTCAAAGGAATAATTTCCACTGTCTCAAAATTTATGAGTCTGTGTTACATGGTTTATCATAATTAAAAATACTGAAATGTTAGTCAGGAAATAAGAACCCCCCCTTAACACATGCTAATAAAATGAATCTTCAATAGCATTTCTGCAGTTTGCAAATTTCAAACAAACAACACATTTTTTAAAGATTATCACACCAACCAAAGAGAGTACAAATTTGAGGGCAAGTCATGACTATTCCACAACTATATTTAAATATTTCTATATATGTGTGATATGTGTGTGTATGTGTGTATGTTAGAAAAATGCCTGCTTCTAAGAAGTGCCATTAAATTGAAAATTTCTCAGTAAAATTATAAAGTCTTTAGCTTATATACAGACTGAAAACTATAGTTGAAGATTTTCATAATTTTTCCCTTATGTATCTTTTTTCCATTTACAAAGATTATTTTCCTCCTACTGTACTTATACAAATGTTTCTTTTCATTTGTGAATAATACTGATCAATACTGTCACTTTCAGAGCTCACATTCAAAAGGTGTTTAACTATGAAGAAAAAAAAGGTTAAATCCAATCATTATTCTGTATCAAGAAAACGTGAGGAGGGGGAACATACCACCGTCAATATTGATTTCTTCTGAGTAGTTGCCCAATCATATGCAATCAAACTTTTTTGAGCTGATTTACTGAAAACAGTCCTAGGAAAATTGTTTTTTAAACCCCATATTTTAATCAGGTCAAAAGAACTGTTCTTGCTGATTTGTTTGCAGGAAGGTAAAATTATTCCCTTCCCCCCAAGAAAACCTCCTGAAACTCCAGCAAATTCACTGGGCTAGATCATTTCAAGAGATTCTGACTTGTTACGATTTAACCACTGCTTTAGAAATAAGGTGTTTGTACTTTAAATGTTTATTTGCTTCTCAGCAAAAGTGTAGTGATATTTCAAAATGCAGAGGAATTTCTTTAAATTTTCAAAATAGCTTTAGAAAGAGAACTGGAAATCTAAAGCCAAACAATAAAGCACAGAGGAAAATCATTTGCAGATTCATTACGGCTCCCTCCTTAAAAGACGGAATTTTGGAACTAAAAAGCCCATGAGAGATAAGAAGTTCAACTCCTGCTTTTCAGAGATGAGGAAACTGCAACCAAGAGAGTCTAAGCCTTATGTAGCACCCTGTGAATAGTGGCAGAAGTGGGACCAGAAAGGGAATCTTCCGGGTTTGCTCTGGGTACTATCTCTTCCTCTTCACATCTGCCTTAGGCTTTACATATTTATTTATACATTTTATAATATAACCTTGTATTCTTACCAACTATAATCTGTAATATATTCTTCGCTCTGTCCCATCATAAAGATATGTGTCTAAAGTTTTAGAATGGAATTAAATTACTTTAAAATATAAATTATTGACTCCTCGATATGAAATCTTGACTTTCTCCTTACATCATGTTTCATGAACAAGTTTATCTATAATGAAACTGATCTTACAAAAATTGAATTGTCCAATTTTTGCAGAAAGATAATGGCCCAGAGACACTATGCATGAAGTTTTAAATACTTCCACGGACAATCTAAATCCAATATGATAAAAGTATATTATTTATCTTTAATCCTGACTCAGTAAGCTTCAGTAACACTATAAACACATCCTTACATATTTTAAATAAAGGCACTACAAGTAAAAATGGATACTTTAAATCTGAATGCTTCCCTTCTTGATGGCACTGGTGCAACTGAATCAGAGGATCCACAGAACAGAACCAAGTGGTAATTCAATATAAACCACTCCAGTACATACCGAGCCACCTATATTTCATGTAAGATTTCACCTTGCCAGTAAGAATATACGTGCATTCATCTGAAAACATAAGGTTAGTAGCAATATGACAATCACTAAGATCTATTTTTGGGTCAGTGGTAAAAAGAATTATTTTAAGCACTACCATAGTTTAACATCTTAAAAATATTAAAACATCACATAGCTTCTGACTCTGAAAAACAGTAATAAAATTATTTACTATCTTATAATTAAGTAATTCAGTAGAATTTATTTAATTTATTGGCATAAACTACAAATCCATTCAGAAGAATCCTTTGTGTATTAAATGATAGTCTTAATAGCAATGTCCAATAATAGTTCCATAGAAATAAAACTGTAAGTCTGTATGTTGCCATTTTAGGTTTTGTATCATGAAAATTTTAATTTGAGAGTGTTTCTAGAAGTGTTCCATCCTTAGAAAAATCTATTAGTTTAGGATATCAATAAAAATAAAATATGACAAGAAGGTAGACACTGAATTAGAAAAAACATATAAAATGGTAATTGTTAATTTTTTTACTATATAGACACTAAAATTATATCAGAATAAGCAAAAAAGCTGACCAAGATGTGATCTAAATTGGTTACTTGTTTTAAGACAATTTCCAACAACTTTTTTGCATGAATAATGTAAAATAGTTTCAATTTGCAGATATGTTGTAAATCTTCATTTAATATCACTCAAAATTTACTATGCCAGCGTACTTTGAAATGTTTATGCTGATGCAAATAATTCTGTCTCATAGCCATATTTTTTTAAAGTCCTTTATAAGGTTTGCTAAACTGTTCTGCCAAACCATATCTGGTGCATTGTGTAATGCACACTTCATTGAAGGACACAATGAAATAGGGACATTGACAAAAGAAATAAAATTTAGGGGAGGGGTGACCATGAAGAAGAACTTAGAAACTATCTCATATGGATGCTACTGAGGTTATGTTATTAGGGAAATGGGGGACTGAAAGAAGACAGGTTAGCTGCTTTCAGGTATTTAAAGGACGGCCACAAAGAGCATAATTCTTTGCTCTTTGCTCTAGAGGGCAAATCTTAAGTGTCATGGCCAGAGGCAAATTTCAGCTCAGTGGAAGGAAAAAAAATAGATATGCAACAAATGGGACGTTTCAACAGTTGAATGCAGTTGACCTTTGAACAACATGGGTTTGCATTGCATGGGTCCATTAATATATGAGTTTTCTCAATAGATACTGTAAATGTATTTTTCCCTTCCTTATGATTTTCTTAACACTTTCTTTCCTCTAGGCTTATTGTAAGACTACATTATATAGTACATATATCACACAAAGTGTTAATAGATTGCAACTGTAATTGATAATGCTTCTAGTGAATAACAGGCTAGCAGTAGTAAAGTTTTGGGGGAGTCTAAAGCCATGCATAAAGGTTGGGTGCTCCTATCCCCTGATGTTCAAGAGTCAACTGTATATGAAATCCTGAGCTGGAAAAGGTCCCATTAGAGAAAATACTTTAGCACAGGCTGATAGAATTCCACCAATGTCGTAAAGAAGTCCCAATGAGCTCTGTCCCTTCTTCTGATTCTAAAACACAGATTCCTGGATGTGTGGGCCTTAAGAAAGCTGACCAAATTTAAAGTTGGCTTAATTATGCTATCTTGTTGACAAACAACTGTGCTCCTGAAGTTACTTCTGAGTTACTGACTTTGGTATTTAGAAAAAATTAAGAATTATCCTTTGTATTTGGCAAGGCGTCACGTGGGAGTTCAATGGCTTTAGACAGCCGATTGCCATGCTGAAACAAACATGCTAGTCCAGAATAAGGATTCTCACCAGTCTTACAATCTCATGTCTCTAATCTTTTACCTCTGACTGAGAAGGAAAAACAAACAAAAAACTCCCTCAGAGATTCTCACACAGGGTAATAGAAATTTAATTCAAAACTTTCTGGAAATGGAAAATACTGCTAATCTATCACATCCAAATAGAAGGAATCTTGGAAGTCTCTATTATACTTTTAAATAAGTAGGTCAGTGACTAGGATTGCTTTTTTTTAAACTTTTATTTGAATATTTTTTCCTGTGCTCTCTTTACATATGATACGGATATTTTCAATATCTTATCTTCAATATTGTAAATGGTTTAAAGAGATTTATGCCTATTTGTTTCATAGACAATTAAATGTTATATCATTTAAAACCAGAGGATATGGAGGAACCATATTCAAAAGCATTGTTCTTCACACGTAGACACAATAGAAAACAGGTTTTGTAACCTTCCTGAACCAGCTCACATGGACAATGGAAAGCTGGGGTAGAGCCTGATCTGCTATGTTCACTTGTCTTTGTTTCATGTGTCAGAACAGTGCAATGTTCCCTGGAGGCAATATAAATGCTTTCATCAGTACTGATGTTTTCTGCTTAGAATGTGCTTCATCATGTAAGAGTACAATTATTTACTTGATCCTGTAACATTAAGACTAGTGGCTCAAGTGTTATCATACTTACCTTCGGTAAATACCTCATTTTTCACAATAAATGCATAGGTATTTATTATAGAAATCAATCAACAACAAGAAAAGTATTGACGAGTCACAACACATTTCATAACATTACAAAGAAACAAACGCATATTGATGAAACAGGGATTTGTTTACCAGAGGAAGGAATCCATTTCTTGGAAATGGACATGGAAAGCCTAAGGAAAATGGAAAATAAAAGCACCAAGAAGGGTAGAAAGTGAAAGAAATCTGTGTGTCTGCTTCCAAAAGAAAGAAAAAGGCAGGAGGAAGGAAAGAAAAATAGAATGTGGCCATAAAAGCTACATAAAATGGGACTCTCACTTGAAAAAATTAAGATAAACTCCAGCACACCTTGTGCGTTGTACATGCTGACAGAAGGGTTGTTACAGACCGCCGGTTCCCCAAGCAATGTATTATAGGGATTGTTAGTACCATGCGGACGAAGCAGAGCATTGCTTATAAGATGATTAGCCATGGCTCCTGGAGCAGCCCCATAGAAAGACAGAGAAAAAAAAGGTCAATCAGGCAAATGTGTTTGAAAAAAAGAAAGGAAACATTTAGAATGACAACAGTTGCTATAGCCCTGATTACAGGCAGGCAGCTAATTAGACTAAAAAATATAGGCTGCTAAAGCACACAGGTTTCCAACAATGCACACATCCGCGTCGATGGGAAAGAAATAAAATGATTTACAATGTTGATTAAGCCACAGTTAGGGTGTTCTCTTTTCCAAAGTATAAGCAAGAGTATATTCCCATGCTTGCTAAAAATAGAAATTAAAAAAAACAAAATCTAGTCTTTCATACAAACAAAAGACAAAACGCAAAATAAAAGGTGAAAAACAATTAAAAGCAAAGAAAAGCTAAAATTAAATAAAACATACCCTCATTCATAGAAACCATTGGGTTGTTTTCAATGAAAGTAAAAAAAGAATAAAAGGCAACATTTACGATCAGACACTCATTTGGAGAGCAGTTGTTCACACGACAGAAGATTTTGACATTTTTAAAAATCGTATGAAGAGTAATTCTTTAAATTAAAATAAAATAAAATAAAATCACTCTCATTAGTACACCATAGTAAGCATACTAATGAAGTGAATATACAAATCTCATAAAATGATCATATGGATATTATTTTAAAATATTTAATATAAAATATTAACTGCATGGTATTGAGCAAATATATATAATTCTATTTTCCATTTTCCAACTGGTTGTTTGGACTTTGGCAGAGCAACGTTACAAAGTTAGATTATTGCATCTCTTGTGAACAGATATTCTTATTCCCTAACAAACCATCAGTATGAGTTGCAACCTCCCACCCTCGAAAGCCATTTAATCAAAAGTCAAAAGAAAATCAGAGGAGCAGTTCTATTAAATATAATTAGGGCAGGTGTGGAAATGATAGAATGTATTAATGTCAGATGATGAAGAAATAATTATTGAGGAAAAAACACACTGTATAGAAACACGTGAACATACTAGTATATGGTAATTCAGATATATAAAAGAATGAGAGTATAATCTATAAATGAGGTGAAAATATTTGGACATTATAAATATGTGCAATACAACAAAGAGTTAATATCTGGAATATAGGAAGAACTCTCAAAGTCAACAATAAAAAACCAACAAACAAAACACACACACACAAATTTCAGTTAGACATTGGGCAAAGGCATAAACAGACATTTCATGGAAGAGCATATAAAGATGGCAAACAAGTCACCTTTATATGAAAAGAATTTCTATTAGCTATTAGGGAAAAACAGATTAAAATCACAATGAGATATCATCACATAATTAAAATAAAAATGGTGATAATATGAAGCAAATGCTGGCAAGGATGAAGAGAAACTGGATCACTCAGATTTTGCTGGTGGGAATGTAAAGCAGTATAGCTACTCTGGAAAACACATTAGCAGTTTCTTATAATACTGAAAGTACAATTACCATACCACCCCCCAATTGTACACTTGGATTTTCATCCAAGAAACGGAAATTAATGTTTAGGCAAAAACCTGCAGGTGGATGTTCATGGCAGATTTATTTGTAATAGCACGTAATGGGAAACAGCCAAGATGTCCTTTAACTGGTGAGTACTTAAACAGTCTGTGATGCAGTCATACCATGGAACACTACTCAGTAATAAAAAGTAAACACTGATGCACATAATAGCTGGATGAATCTGTAGAGAATTATACCGAATAAAAAAGATAACCCCAAAGGTTATATACTGTATGGTTCAGTTGTGTGTACAAACACGCACACACACACACACACACACACTCATACACACATACATATATATACAAATGACAAAAATGACAAAATTATAGAAATGAAGAATATGTTAGTGATTGCAAGGGGTTAGAGGTGGAAGGGGGGAAGTAAGTAGGTATGGTCATAAAAGGGCAGCGTGAGGCATCTTTGTGGTAATTGGAACTACTCTGGATCTTGATATTGGTGGCATGCAAGGTCTGTCCAGAAAAAGTCCAGCCATTGTTAATATACTGAAAACAGTTTGTGCGACATTGATATAACCTGTAAGCCAAGGAGAGTAGACTGGAATGTGCATGTGTGAACAATGATGACTTCACTGTAATTTTCATTGAGGGCAGTAGACGCTGTTGAGTGAACACATGTACTGTGTGGCCACACATTCAAAATGACTGAGTGAGTAGAGCAATGAACCTGCATCAAATTTTGTGTTAAGCTTGAACATTCCTCCACAGGAACCATCTGGATGATTCAGAAGGCTGCAGCTATGAAGCTGGTGATTGGCAGCTCTATCATGACAATGGTCATACATCATGTCTCATGCAGAGTTTTTTGGTGAAACATCAAATCACTCAGATGACTCAGCCCTCCTACAGCCCAGATTTGGTGCCCTGCAACTTCTGGCTTTTCCCCAAAACTAAAATCACCTTTTAAAGGGAAGAGATTTCAGACCATCAATGAGATTCAGGAAAATATGTCAGGGCAGCTGATGGCAGTTAGAACTGTGCGAGGTCCCAAGGTGCCTACTTTGAAGGGGACTGAGGTGTCATCATTCTATGTACAAAGTTTTTTGTATCTTGTATCATCTTCAGTAAATGTCTCTATTTTTCATAGTACATGGCTGGATACCTTCTGGACAGACCTCGTATATTACAAAAACATACTCTTGCAATAGAACTAAACACACACACAAACACAAATAAATATAAAAAGACTGAAGAGATCTGAATCAGATTGGCAGGTTGTGGTAATGTCAATATCCTGGTTGTGATATTGTAGTATAGTTGTACAAGGTATTTTTGAGGGAAACCCAGTAAAAGGTAGATGATCTCTGTATTATTTCATATGACTGCCAGTGAACCCACAATAATCTCAAAGGAAAATGTATTTGATATTGAACAAATAAATAAACATTTAGTCACTTGTAGAGTATGTTAAACAAATGAGAAGAAAAAATTTGGCCTGGGAGTAATAAATTGTTGAAGTCATAGCTCTTTGCTATATGGTAAATTCCCAGTCAAATAACAAATATTTTAACCTCCAACCTGTGTAGTTAACACCTCTACATTTAAAGGACAATATAGCTTGTCAGATTCTAGAGCTGGAAAGTTTCAGTTTGTTCAGGAAAAGAAAACACGTGTTCGCATCTTATACATCTGACAAGAATGAAGGTAGAACTAGAATCAAAATTTTCAATACGTGCTGATGACTATTGGCTGATGTTGTACAACATATATGTTGAAATATTTCTCTACATTGCAAAGGCAGATCATCAATTTATCCTATAATGGATGTAACAGGATATTATTTCCCATTAGCAAATCAAATATATAAAAATTAATAAGAAAAGCTAGAAAAGAGTTGGCTATAGTGCCATTCACTTAAGAAATGAAACATTGTAAATCTTAAACATGTACACTGAAACTGCAGGTTAATTGTTAGATGTAGGATTTGGTCTGCACAAAATTTTTAAAAAGCAAATTACATATAAATTATACCTGCTTACATATTTATTATTCTAGTCCATTTTTCAAGTAAAAGGGACAGTTATTTTCTAATACAAATCATTACTTTCAAAAATTACTCTAAGCATTTTAATAGAAAATGAAAGATATAAGTAACAATATGAACTAGGGTAAAAACCTTAAAAATATGAAATAGTTCATATTCTTTACAATCTGTCACAGATCAAAAAAGGGGGTAAAATCTCTGTGGCTGGGATTTATAGCCACATCTCTGTACACGTCTCTTCATTGCTGCACATTTCATTTGAACTCATTGGATTACAAACCGTAGGCTGAGAAGATTGCAGGCTACTTTTTCTCTTTGCTTCACAAAGTTTCTAAAATAAAAATTCCTTTGTTTCATATACATTTTTTCCTATGTTGATGTAAAGGAAGGTGATCCGCTTAAGTGTTCTTATTACGAGAAAATAAATTTTGTAACTGTGTGTGGTGACAGATGTTTACCAGACCCATTGGGGTGGTCACTTTGCAAAATACATATGGAATCATTATTTTGCACTCCTACAACTAATGCAATCTTATGTATCAGTTATACCTTAATAAAATAAATGAAATATAAAAGACATTTTAAAAAACAATAATCTGTGCTTTAGAATAAAGAAAGCATTCAGTTGCGATGAACCAAGCAGCTAGTGACTCAGTACCTTGCTTTTTGTTTATCATTCAATTTATAAAAATCTAAGAATTGCAGAACAACAACATCAAAAAACCCGTAATCGTACCAAAATGGAATAATGAAATCATAGTGAAGCCATCAACATTTTCATAGAGAAACCATTGGTTATATCTTTTGCAGCATAAAATTCCTTTTCAGATTTTTCTGACTTTAAAAAAAGTTCGGGGATGTACTTGAAAGTACTTTCATCTGTGAAACTATTAATGTAGGAAGACAGTTTTTCTCCAAACATGATCTGAAGATGTTTTACTCAAGTCACCTTCCTATTTTGTAGAACTGTAGGAAGACGGAGTTTTAAAGTTCATTGTATTTATGATCAATCCCTGGCAAGGCAGGAAGGCCAGCAACAACAGCAGAAACACTGCGGGCAGACAACTGTGCTATGACACAGGATGCAACAATATTCAGTCTCGGCCACATGCCTTTGGTTGTGTGCTTCCTCAAATCTAGGTACAACCCAGAATCAGTTAACTAACTGAAAACTTAATGAGACATTATCCTCTATATCCTTGGTATTGAGGACCTTTTTCTAACAGAAAAATAATCATACTTTAAGTTTATTTTTTACTATCACTATTATACACCATGCACTATTTGAAACCAATGCAATCAAAATTACTGAAACTAACTTTAGTCCAGAATATGGAGAGTTATAATTCAAGTGAGGGCTCAGTAACAGGAAATCCAAAGTAAAACGTTGAGTTTGGTGATTAGTGTTTTGCATTGAGTATAGTTATGGAAAAGCTCTATGGGGTTTGCTGGTTCTAAAGAAAGAGAGACATATGCCAGTAACCAACCAATTATTTATCTGGCTCACTTGTTGAAAGAAGTCAATTATTTTTCATGCTTTTCCTGGACACTCAAGGCTTGCAGTGACTTAAAGAGATCATTCTTTCTGTTGCTCTCCAAAGAAGTGCAATTGTCCTAGGAGTTATTACCACATGGTTCCTACACTCCCTATTCACCTTTAGGTATTGCAATTATACCTTGAAAGGTGGCAATCACTGAATTGAAAAATAAACAGCGTATTGCCAATGGCCAGATCTTTCACCCCCAAAACTTGCAAAGAACCTGGCTTCCCCTGCCTTGTATGTGTAGTTACTTTTGTCCTTTCTCTTGAGCTACACTGCATTTCCCTTGACTGCTAAAGTCTATTGTGTTTGTCCTGGTTGTCTCCCCAGTTAACTCACGTCTCTTTGAATACTGATGCTGTTTTCCAAGGTTCCATCCATCCTTTCTATTCTGCCTCCCTCCAAATGATTTGAAAACTTTCCTTCTAATAGCTCTGAAATTGGTGACGACTTCCAAGATCACTGTTTCCAGACCACCTGTCACTGTGTTTCAGGTGCAAAGTTAAAGGTACCGGTTAGTCAGTTTGAAGACAAATAAATTGATGCTGGGGGTGGAGAAGAAGAAAGTTACAACTCTACATTGTGGAAAGAATGTTTATGTGCAAATTTCACTAGAATGTAAGCCCCAAGAAAACAGGGAGTATGTAGGATTTTTTCATCATTCTATTCCAAGTGTCTAGAATAGTTGCTATAGCTCAATATGTATCTGCTTAATTAATGAAAAATCTTTATGTGAAATCTATGGCATCAAGAAGATGTAAAACTAAAAGCCATTTTATCAACTATGAGTAGTTTTATAATTTGAGCACATTTTTTAAGTGTGCCTATGGTGTGATTCCTAATGTGATTTATTTTCTTCTAACATTATACCAGGTCCTATGATAGTGAAACTTTGAAAGCAGAAATAAACAGTCAGTACTAAATGTAGTTAATAAGTAGGGGGGAAGCCATGAATAATAATAATAAAAAAAGCTCCAATTGGGAAAAGAGGCAGAAAGTGAAAAGCTTGAAGTGGCTATGTAAAAATAGTTGTTCCTTAATTCTCTGACTCACTAAATCCTGGCTACAGTCTACCAATACCTGCTTATTAGCCATAGGAACCGAGGGTTAGCTCCATAGAAAAGGAATTAACGTTGAATTTCAATAGATGTGAATCACCACCAAACCAGTCAACAAAAAGCCAAACCACAGAATATTTATTTCTGGTGAAAGTGTGATACAAAAGAAATAGGATTTTCATATTTAATATGAAAGACTTAGGGATGTTTTTCTGACAATTACTTGAAAGTCAAACCCTAAAGCTACTGAAAAAGATTAAGTGTAAAATCATAGTCATTTTAAGACGAGTCTTTTTCTTTTTATATATTTATACCTGAAGATGAAGGCTGATATAAACGGTTTTCTTTTTTTAAAAAGATTTTATTTATTTATTTTTAGAGAGCGAGAGTGAAGAGAGGGAGAGAGGGGAAGGGAGAGGGAAAGAGGGAGGGAAACATCAATGTGTGGTTGCCTCTCATGTGCCCCCCTACTGGGGACCTGGCCTGTAACCCAGACATGTGTCCTGACTAGGAATCGAACAGGCAACTGTTTGGTTCATAGGCTGGCACTCAATCCACTGAGCCACACCAGCCAGGTCTGATATAAACAATTTTCAATGAGAGAAATTTATATGGAATAAGAATGACTATGCTCTTTGCGAATGTATAGTTTTACCACAACACTGATGTATGTCTTTCCACATGAAAATAAAATAGGTGTTTTGACATTGGGAGGCTCTGAATGACAGTACTGTCTAGGCCAGTTTCGTGTGATACATATAATTGAGGACTGGAAAAAAATAATCTAAGGCAGATCGGTGTGCTTTGAAATTATGAAGTGAAGAACAGATCTGAAAAAAGCTGACAGTTGGATCCCACTTGAATCTGTACTATATCACTCAGAAACATAATTCAAACAGCGTTTCTTCCTGACAGCAGGCTAACAAAAGTGCATTGCAAAGCTCTTAAAATAACTTGAATTGTCATTCTGCTCTGCTTCACACACTTCTCTTTTAAAAATGTACTACATTTTCAAAAATGTACTTACATTCTTATTGATCATATTGAATGGGCAAAACTCTGTATTTCAAGACCATGGTGATCTAATGAACCAAATTAATACAACCATTCTTGGTCAGTCACATATCAATGTACCTCAATTTTCAAATTCTTGTAAGTTATAAATCTATAGGATGGTGAATATTCTGTTTATTTTATCTCAGTAAAACACTTTTAACCACATAGTTAAAAGTATTTCTTCCTTAATATATTTCATCCTCCATCACACTCATTCTCCCTTGGGAGAGAGATCGTTCTCTCTCCCTTGATTTGACGTATTTTTCATTTATGAAGTCATCTCCATGACCTACACTGACTGATATACATAAATTAGGAGCTACAGATAAAGCAGAGATACTGTTGAGTACTTCCCCTGCTTTTGTCTTCACACCTTAATTTTGGCCCACAGTGGAGACTTCATCTTGTGCAAGTAAACAAAGGGTGGGGCAAAAGTCAGTTCACAGTTGTGATGGGAAACACAGTTCATTCTTGTATCATTTATGTGTTGTGTTATTTTCCATACAAAAAACTGTAAACCTCCTTTGGCCCACATTGGAGAGTGTCACTAGTGACAGTGTTTTCTATAGAGTTCGAATACTAACTTCACTGTAAGACAAGGGACATTTTACCAGGAGATAGCATCTATGAACTTGTGAAACCGTCGCCATCGTATGTAAAATGCAGTAGGTATATGTGTTGTATAATTTATACAACGTAAATAAATAAAAATAAATGTAAATATTTAAAAAAAGCTTCCAGAACAATGAAGAACTGACTCAATAGGCATTGCCTATTTTAAGTGTGCTGTTGCCTATGTTTTTGCTCTTCTGTGTAACAAAACAATATTAACACACAATCTCTGGAAAGACAGTTCAGGCAATGATACATTCCAAATGCTACTTTCTATACTGGAGACAGCCGTATAAATCAAGACCCAGCTGTTTATAATCACAAAACTAACAGAACCTGAATGCTATACTTAAAAGTTAAATAACGTTAGTTAAAAAACCACAGACACCATAATTTCATATTTTTTTTACTCTTTGTGTTCAAGCAATCAATGAAATTACAAAGTGTCAGGGAAGAAATATTTTCTTGAAAGCCAGTAACTCTTTCATCATTTTTTTCTAAAGTCATAAATTGAAGAGCTGACATCTTGATTTATCACACTGTGTACTTTTAATAGCCAACAAGTTTGCTATTAAAATTTAATCAACCTGCCTATTAAATTTCTTTCAAATGGTTTTGAGATACTTTAGCATCTTTTAATAGCTAATTCATTCACTGGGAATCTATTAATATGGATTTCAATGACATGTTTTCTCCAGAGTACAGATTGGATTATTGTTAGTTCAATAACAAATGAAATATTCTTAGTGCAAAAGCAATGTCTCCATTTTAATATATCAATTAAAAGATTTAGAGTTGTGATCCCTGGGTTACCTAGTTTATTCCCCATTTTTTTGCATTAACTGCCTTTATATATGTTTCCCTGTCCAGACACATGCATTTTTCTACAATAAATACTGTAATTAGAAATTAAATGACTGGGTCATGCGCTGCCCACATTTTCAACGTGCTACATATTGTCAAACACTGCTGCACGTGTGTGTGCCAGTTCACATGTACACGAGCAATGCATGTTTCTCAGATTGTAGCCGGGACTCAGTGCTGATGGGCTGACATGTTTGTCAATTCAATAGTATAACATGTTGCATTTCCATGATTACCAGAGAGATAGGGTAATTTTGCACACTTTTATTGGCAATAAGGGTTTCCTATTCTATGAATTGCCTGTTTTCATCTTTCTCCCACATGTATATGTATACTGAGTTGGTGAATTTTATTTACTGAGTTTTAGACGTCTTTATACAATGCAGGCACTAACACTTTGTTATTGTATGTCGCTTGTGCCTTCTCCCAATATTTCTCCTGCTATGAGTGTGGTTTAAATTTTGAGAAAAGAACCTTATCTGCCTTTTCCTTTTAGGTATGAGGTTTTTTTTAAGAACTCCTTTGACTAAATCTAAAATATTTTCTTCTAAAAGCTTTACATTATTATATTTATATTTTATTAGTAGATATTTTTGTTGCCATGAAATGCAACGTGACTGTGTTGCAGATGAAGAAATCCTTGCCATTAGATAGCCATTGTTGTATTTTACATAATTAGCTGGAAGCAAAGCTGCTAAAAGATTTCTAATTTTCAGACTGCTCAAGCCAACACTGGTAGGACTGCAACTCAGAATTCTTGGTAAATCATTGCTTCAGAAGAGAGGAAGTAGTTAGTCTGCAGAAGAAATGATGAACCTATACTACACAGTCATTCATCCCTAAAACTCATCTTTTGTGGTCAAATGCATGCATTTCTGTGTGTTATTAATTTGGATATTTTGAATACATTGGCATAAGTCAAAACAAAGAATACTGAACCTAAACCAAACAGACTAAGTTGCTTCACCACAGGCAATACAATAGTAAATCACAGTTATGTAAGAATATAGTATGAATATAGTGAGAATATAGTAAGAATGTAGTATGTAGTATTTGGTATATAGTCAATTCACAGCTATATTTATTTGTAAATCCCACATTGCTTCGGCATTTTTGCTGAGTAAAACAAAACTCAAAACAACAAGAAGTATAATAACTATCTAACAGTATAAAATAATTTACCAATGAGAAGAAAACATGACCTTTCATATTATTCTCTGCTCCATATTAGTATACTTTCTTATATTGTGCCAATTATTTGAGTGTACATGCAGAAGATCTATCCTGGCTAAAACTTGAATTTTAAATTTGGCATCTACATTTGAAAAAAAATAGGTCTGAACAATGTAGGTAAGAATTTTAAAAAGGTTTCTATGAATCAAGATATTCTTGACCATGTTGTTCAGAGAAGACTTACATCATAATCATAATCGAATCTGTTTTTAGACTGAGGTTGTTTCAGAAAAATTATATTGTTCCTACTTTTCTATATCAAGATAACTATCTTCCTTCAATCTGTATATCCTCTCAAATCTTTCTTCATTCACCAGTTATTTTCTGGGGCTGTAAATTACTTTTTCTCAATGTCTTAGTTCTTAAAGCACCCTCATTCCTTATCATGATAAATTACGAAGAAAGCCTATTATGAAACTTGTGGCAGAACCTATAACATAAGTACTTACTTTCTTTTTTTACTTTCAAGATTTATTTTATTTATTTTTTAAATTGTTGTACAAGTAAAGTTTTCTGCCTTTTCCCCTTGCCCCAGCCCAACCCCCCAGCCCTTCAAGGGTTTAATCTCCAAAATATATAAAGAACTCACAAAACTCCACTCTAAGACAAGCAACCCAGTTAAAAAATGGGCAAAGGACTTGAGTAGACACTTCTCCAAGGAGGACATACAGAGGGTCCAGAACTTACTTTTAATGTATTTTTAGAGAAAGGAGGAGGAGCCAGAGAGAGAGAGAAACGTCAACTTGTCGTTCCACCTATTTATGCATTCATTGGCTGCTTCTTGTATGTATGTGCCCTGACTGGGATCGAACCCACAAACTTGGTGTATTGGGATGATGATCTAACCAGCAGAGCTATGGGGCCAGGACTAAACACTTACTTTTAACTAGCATGCAGTATATAATAAAGTTGAGCTACGTGAAATGGGAACCTTTGTATGCAATTCAACAGGTACTATTTTAATTGGATACCACATAATTATTGGAAATAACACTTTATCTTTTCTTCTAAATGTAGATACTATTCTTGCTAAATGTAGATTTCCCTTGCACATTTTAATTTTTCATGTAATTGAATTAATTTCTATGCACTTTCAAAATATGAGATATAAGTTAATATGATGTATTTCTTAGAAAAATAATCTGAAAAGTGATCATTCTGTTAGTTAACTATTATATATTACATTTTATATCATCACAACTTTTATGTTTATAATAGAGCAGGAATATTTTTTCAGATGAGAGGTATAGGTAAGTTTTATTTGTTTTAAGATTTTAAATTATAAGACTTTTCAGTTTTTGTTAAAACCAAATTAGCACATACATGTAATAAGAAGTTCAGTGTATAACGTTATCACTATCTATTTGAAGTCAGCTCAAATAGATTTTTTACTTGCTCTAGGCATTGCTCTGTTGTCCTGACAGAGAAAACAGCTTCAAGGAATATCAAGTTCAGGAGTACAAAGATCTGGGAAAAGTTATATATTTGGTTCTATTACTAAGTGATTATAGGCTGAAGTTATTTACCTGATTTATTAAAAGAATGTTTTTCCAACTAAAATGTTCATCCTTTTACTGAAATATACAAAATTACAAATTAACATAAAAGGATTCTACCAATAAAATATCTTGAGTGCTTCTGAGAAAGAAAAATGATTATAAAACTCTTCTTGCAACCTAAGTGTTACAATTGAACAATAATCTATAGTAATTCAGCATCTTCCACATCAAATACTTTTGTAAAAGCCATATGTATTTGGCCAATCTATCTCCCCATACATCCACTGTATTTTTTTTCAAGTATTCTATTTTTTAAAATATTTAATTTATTTATTTTTAGAGAGAGAAAGTGAAGGGAGGGAGAGTGGGAAAGGGAGGGAAAAAGAGAGGGAGAGACACATCAATGTGTGGTTGCCTCTCACGTGCCCCCTACTGGGGACCTGGCCAGCAACCCAGGCATGTGCCCTGACTGGGAATCGATATATCCACAGTATTTTAAAGTTTTTTTCTTTATTTAAGTAAATAGGATAAATCCACACTAAAGAATTGTACTTAGAAAATAATTAAGTGGAAGGAAATTAAGAAGTAAATGTATGAATAATTATGCTGTTAAGAATATCTTATATTCATGCAAGGTAATAAAAATCATTTTGAAATAATTTTTGGAAAAATGTCTTTATTCTAAGCTTTAGCAAGATTCATGAAAAGCAGTTAAAAGAAAAGAAAGCAAACTTTTGTTTTCATGAGTAGGGCTGTGTGGTCAGAAACCCTTGTTTGGAATCTAGACTTTTCCTTTTACTTGCCATCTTATCTGGAAAAAAAAAAAAAACAGCTTCTTCATAGATATAAGGATAATAGATAGTGAATAACTAACAGTGTGCAATAGATAAGTGATGGCTATGCACACCAAAGGAGAAATCCCAAATTTATCAGAAACTATAAAGGGGCAATTGTATTCTATTAGAGAAAGAATACCAGCAATTTCTGGTGATAAGTTGGAGTATTCACATTAAGCTCTAAAAAAAGATATTTTTGAGTTATTACATGCTTAGCAACTTATATGAAACAATAATATTTCAAAACTAAATGGTATCTCATTGTAGCTGTTTGATGATAAGGAGGCAAGAAACCCTTCCAATTATATAAGGTGATAATATAATAAAACATAAAATAAGAAATCTACTCCATATAGATAAAGAACTCTCTTTGTGAAGAAGTCTATGAAAGACATAATACTAACAATAACAACAATAATTCTCACTATTGCATAGTTTACTATGAGAGGTTGGATGCTTTGAAGAATTCATATCAAAGAGAAGATTAAAAACAAAGCACCAAAAGGACTCACTGGGTAAGCATTTAAAACTTTTTATTTTTCAGTTCCTGCTAACAGTTTACAGCAAGAATATTTGCCTCTGATTGACTAGAAATCAATATTTAATATTTTTCATTTTTAAAGGAGAGTTCACTCTGAAAATTATTTCCTTGAGTTAGAAATCAGGATATTAATAGCATTGTTTAATTATCTATTTGACACAGCATCTTACTTAAAATCTGTACCTACTTTGCTCTTGTGCTGTTGAAATGAATTTCCTATTGCATATTTTCTTATTGTACGTTTTCTGACTCTCTTTGTTGATGGCATGTACAAAGAAAAGAAATTAACAGCACTGTTGCCTCAATTATAAATAAAAAATGGTAAAGGTAAAATAACACTAGGCATAAATGTAATGACAAAACTCAAATAAAATATTTAAACATGCTATAACAAACTATATTTGTACTCATATCTTCATAGTGCTTGCTCATAACAAAAAGTAATTCATTATAGAGAACACTGATTAGTTAGAGTCTGCAAGGACTCCTAGGCACATCATTAACTGCTGTTAAAAATTTCACAAATAGGTGTCTGATTATATCAGGATCTGGTTAATATTTACAAACAGTGATTTTATAATCCTTCCTAACAGCAAGGCTTTGGGGCTGTATGACATATTTCATGCATATGAGCCAAACTGTATTTACTGACATTAATGAAGTGCAGTGAATGAGCAGGAGTGCTTTGCCCCAGTAGCTTTAATTTACAGAAATCATTAATTATAGTAAAACACCACTTACATGTTTTCATTTGCATTTTTCCTCAAAAACATAAAAACAAAATATGCTTAGTAGCTTGAATATTAATGAGGTGGCAGGTGATTTATTGCGGAGTTTCTTCTGTCTCAGTGACCAACCCGCTGGGAAAGACAGTACAGGCTCAGAGTTTAAAATGGGAATGAGTCACAGCTCTGCTCCACTATAGAACTGGTTATTCGGCAGGGCTGTCTGAATCGAACTAGTGTTCTGGAGGGCAGGATAAGGCCTGAACGAAAGAGCAGAAGACAGTGCTCACTTACATCATCATCTAAGACAGGAAGAAGAAATATTTTACCTGTATTTCCGAAGTGCTACAACACAGTCACAAATCAGAAGTGAAAAGTATAACTAAGGCAGATGACTAACTTCTGATTTACAAGAGACAATTCAATTTTATTAGTTTGTATCTTTTTGTTACCGTCAAGGGTAGCAACACTTTAGGTAAAGTATTTCTTTTACTTGGTATTCAGATAACAATCTCATTTATCCTACCTATTACTAGAAAATGAAAAAGGAACGGAAACCTTCAGCAGTGAATGATAAATTTTAACATCTGCTTACTTGAGAACACCAGCAAGGACCAGTTTTTATTTGTGGAAAATATAAGCAAACTTCTGAATAAAATAACAATAACAGCTCTGGCTGGCGTAGCTTAGAGGATTGAGTGTGGGCTGTGAACCAAAGGGTCACCGGTTCGATTCCCAGTCCGGGCACATGCCTGGGTTGCGGGCCAGGTCCCCAGTGGGGGTCACGTGAGAGGCAACCACACATTGATGTTTCTCTCTCTCTCTTTCTCCCTCCCTTCCCCTCTCTAAAAATAAATAAATAAAATCTTAAAAAAATAACAATAACAATAATGTTTATGTTCCAGGCACTGTTGTAACCAATTAACATATATTATTCCAGGTGTCCCTGAAGTGGGAATTATTTATATCCCTATTGTACGGCTTGGAGAAGTTAAGCAGTTTACTGAAATCTCTGGGATAAACCCCATTCTGAAAACGACTGTACATAAGTCAACTACTTGCGAATGTCTATTTGATGCACTTTTCTCCTTTTTATTTACTATATTTCTAACAAAGAAGATCGCTGTTCAGTAGGTAATATGCCACTGAGAGTTTAAATTTATCGTTACAATTTATGAAAAGATTGCCAAAGGCCATCATAATTTTACTGATTACATGAATTTACTGAGAATGCAGGTACGGATTAATATGACTCTGAACCCCCAAAGGAGAATGCATTAGCATTAATAAATAAGTGCTGCATATCTACAGATCCGTCTTCTGCCACAGAACACTTAAATCTGGCTTAAATAAGTACAGCTTTCGTGGTCAGCTCGCCATGTATAAAAATCTACAATGCATTGTGTGGGAGGTTGATGAGATGGACGATGGGAGGTGGGGGAAATAAAAGCCCATGATGCTCCCCAAGCCACTGTTTCAAAGGAAGAAATGCCTTTTTGCTAAATCTGCCACGCAGATGGGGCATGTTTTTGCAATAAGTCCACACTGTGGTGGGGCTGGGGAGCACCTTTTTGCAATTCAAACAACCATACCATAATGATAGCAGCTACCTAGCAAAACTTGATTTTATACTGAAATTTCTGATGTCAATTCAGCTAATTAAATGAAAACATGGGTATTGCAATTACGTTATTGGTGATGGAAAAAGCCTAATAAATTGTAATTTTAAAAAATCTCCCAATTTCTACATAGATCTACAAAAAAGTCGATTTATTTAACAATTTATTTAATCGAATGACCAGAGAAATTTCTCAGGAAATGATTGATTCGTGGATCAAACTTAAGTTTTAGAGAAATGCTAATCTGCACTGTTCAAGAGGAGATTGGGCCAGCAGGCACTGTGGGTAAGGGGTTTAGGAGTGAAACATTATTTTGCCTATATATTGTTTGTACTTCTGCCACAAAATTGGAGCTACTAGATATTTGGATTAGATTTCCAATAGACCTGAAAGGAGCTTGAAGATTGAGGAATGACTGAGGTGTGTGAAAATAGTATATATTTAAGTGAACAACTGAATAAACCCTACGGTGGGTTTTGTAAAAACTTGTATTTGGATCAGAGTTAACCTTACTTGAAGCTCTGTATTTAAGCATCACCTTAGGTCTCTTGCAAAGCTCCCCCTACCTGTGCGTATACAGTGGCATAGGAGAAGCTAACTTGATAGTAGTCCTAGGGTATTGGCCTCAGAGTTCTGGATCTGTGTGAGTGTGTAGCATAGTAGCAAACAAGTTAGCAGGGGAAAAGTACATATTTGACAATGTATAGGAAACATTTGGAAATCATGTTTGTAAGTATAGATATCCTAAGGACAGATGTAATGGAAGGTTTTAAAGGGATGAGATGACAAGTAACAGAATCCCAAAGAGAATATATAAGAATGATTACACAAATTGAAAATGATCAATAATCTCCCAAGGTCTCCCAAGATATAAGAAAGCAACAAGACTATTCAAGAACAGAATATTAGAAATGGTTTTTTAAAAATAAAAACTGTTGAGAAGGAACCTGCACTGCATGGTAGATGCTTTATTCTTAATGGATCCCAGAGATGATAATGATAGTTTCGTGTTTAGAAGAATAGATGATAAGCCATACAGGATTTTGAAACAATCATTCTTTTGCTGAATTAGGAAGTGGTAGGAATAGGAAAGAAAACCTGTAGTGAAAATAGGACTAATTTTTAGACAATGTCTTGTGGTTTTCAAAGGCCAGATCTGTTCTAAAGGCAAAAATAAGAGATTTAATATAACTAACTTAGAAAGGAAAATGGAGTTTGAATTAAAAAAAAAAATTCTAGCTGTAAGAAACTAAGAATGAATGGGAAGTTAGAATATATGAAGATGAAAAGATGCAGCACCTACAATTTTTATTTTAATAATAGAGAATATGATCTTTGGAGTAGACAGAGGTGAATAATTATGTTGCTGAGGTGACTGAAGTATTTATCTGAAAAGGTGAATCTTGGATGACACATACCTAAATATGATACACACGCCTGAATGCAGGGAAGATAGGACCCTGGGAAATAAGACAAGATTAAAGAAGGAGGTTAAAGACTATCTTCAGTGATATAATATGAAGAAATAAAATTTTAAAGTATTCCACTCATCTAAGATAAAAATAATGAGATGAGAATACATCCAGGAGTTTCTGACTTGGGGGACTAGAAAATTAATACAGGAAATCAAGAAGATCACTATGAAGTCTCCCACCACCAAAGCCACTGGGTGAAAGGAAGGCCCACCTCCAGAAGGGGCAGCTCGCTGCCTGGACACGCTTCGAGTCATACATTCAATTCAACTCTCTCCCAAAATCACCACTAAAGTGACTTATTGGATGTCACAAGAAATTTTATACTTTCTTCAGTAACATTAAGAAATATCTTTTAAAACTAAAGAATTTAAAAATAGATCAGTTAATATAAAATATTATTTTCTATAAATAGATCTCAAATTGACCAAGTTATCTATATTTTATATCTATATTTTATCTATTCTAAGTTGATAAAATTCTTGAGAAGGATCTAAAAAGGGCTTGGCAATATTATATAATGTGATTGTCCTTAAAATCAAGGTCATAAAAATTAACCATTTAACATGGTTTTTGCTAAATTTACATACCTTACTATTTTTACATAAATTTAGATCATTTAGCTAGACAAAATAATTTTACATATTTTATCTATCATCATAGCAGGCAAATAAACAGTGCATCTTTAAAGCCATATTATTTCATTTTTGGTTTAAATAACAATTATTCTATGGTTTCTGTAATCATTAGATGCAAGTTACTTCTGAAAATAAATCTTATTAATAAAGATAGTTTTCTTTCTAGGAATATATTGTAAATTTTCTCTAATGGAATTATCTAAAAAATAAAGAAAACCTGTCACTATGGAGGTAAATTAGTTCTTAAACTTTAGAAGCATTTTTAAGTAATGTGTTCTATATAATTTGAAAACTTGTCAAAAAGAGTATTCATATTTAAGTAAATTTTTATAAACTGACAATAACAAATAAAAATTAAATGTTAAAAGAGAATACTTGACCAATAGTATGTAAATCAATATAGTCTAGCAAATAAAAATAGATTAATAATGAAACAAAATATACACACAAAATTTTTAATTTTAATACATTTTCTTCATATTTGGAGGTACATTAGGTACATTCTGCTCTTAGTTAAGCACAAGTGATGCAGAGTATTTAACATCATCACTAGACGGTTGTACCTCTACCACTACCCAAATAACATGAAAGTCAGTTAAGGTTATATATAACATGGACCCTTATAGCAAATTCAATTTGGGATGCTACATACCCTAACTTCTTTTATATAAATAAGATACAACTTACTTTAGTAAAAGTAATTTAAGAGCACGAGCCTGTGAATCTTTCTTCCCCATAAACCATAATTTCATTAAATTATTTGTTTGTATGTAGAATTTTCTAATGTAACAAGAAGCTGACAGAAACAGGTTTAAAATAAACTGATAATCATAATTTGGTAAGAAAAAATAGCAATGTTGATCATAAAAGTAACTTCTGAATATATGCATCAAAAATGTCTCTTTTAAGACAGCATGATTAGAATAAACATACAAATAGCACCTTCCTAGATGAAACTATGCCGTATTCTAAATATTTGCCATCACGGACTGTAGTGTACTCTAGGTCTCCACAAACAATGCATCTATGCATTTGCATGACAGTAAAATTAATTCTAATCACACACACTTTAAGAGAATAAGAGAGAGAGAGAGAGAATAAAACATAAATCAACCATAAACAAAACAGAAACAAAATAGCACATTAAGTGAACTTCATTTAAAAATACTGAATTATGCCCTAGTAATATTTTAATTGAAGCACATACACACAAAAAATTATAACACATACATATATGTATATATAAACTATTTTCTTTTAGATCTTTCAATATTGAATATTATCTGGATGCGTCTTTTAGATATTTAGATATGATTTTTTCCCCAAGTACATAGGTTGCCTTATGTATTAGACTGTGTATTTGTGCTTCCACAAAGACTATGGAATTGCTCTATGTGTGGGACAATGTGGAACTCTATGATGCTTAGCAGACTATATAGCCACATAATTGCCCATTTTCACTGCTTCCAGTGAGGCCTGACAGCTCACCAGTTTATAGCAGTGGCAGATGACTAGAAAAAAGAAAGTTCTTGTTTTCTAGCTTCCTTTCAGAAAAGATTTCCTGAAAATTCAGGATTGAAAGAAAAAGGGCTTATGAATAATGGAACACACTGCTACACTCAACCAGGTTTTATATCCTTGCAATACTCCTATCACATGCAAAAAGGGCCAAAGTTACAAATAAAGCATTAAATTTAAGAACTTCTTAAAGTAATCACAAGAGTAATAAATATGAAAAACCATTTCTAATTACCTCTGTTGAGTGATGCTGAACTGTTTATGTCCCCAGTGATGAAGGAAGACTCCGACTGCTTTCGGACTGTATCATTCCACATTCTACGAATCCGGCTCTAGATGGGGGGAGAGGAAAGGGAAGTCAACTCACAATGCAGGGAATTTTTACAAAAATCTTTTTTTCCCTTTTTGAACTGTATGAGACCTTTGTTTCTGGCATCTGGAAAATATATAATTTCTACATGCTTGCAGTACAGGGGCATGAGAACATTAGAAACTAAATTAATAATAATTGGCTCTTATTACGTATAATTCTAAATGCCTATACCCAAACAATTGTAATTATGGAAAAGAATAAATGTAACATTCTACCAATTTAAACATGTTGAAGATATACAGAAGTGTACTCTTCATAGATAGAATATATAATTTGATTTGTTCAAGATAAAGCAAATTACTTTCATTGTAACTCTCATGAGAATGGTATATTGAAAAATATGCATTAAATTATCAGTTTTATAAACACAACATTAGTTCAAGAATTCAAAACCTTGCAAGAAAGAGTTTGGTGAGAAAAGAACATAGAATATTATGAAAATGCTTCTGAACTTAACGAACACTTCCATTAATTTGTAAGAAGACCAACGTTACTTTATAGGTTGCATACTACCTTGACTTTTCATTTTTTGAAGGAGATGGAAAGGGTTGATTTAATCTTACTCATTTCATCACAGTTGGAAGTTTTACAGAGAACTGAAAATTCTTCCATCGTTATTTATATTCTCAAATTCACTATTCTAAATGTTGGACAAATCAAGAAAGCAGTGTAATATTTTTCCATTTTGGGGGGATTATTATTCTGGTTGATTTTATTTTGCTATTTTATTGAGTTAGGGATCAAAAGAGTATTAACAATCTTGTGAGGAGAAAACAAAACCTTTTCGGAGGCTTTTTCAAGGGTAAATAATTGAAAGGACTATTTATTACTACAAATAGTGAAACCAAGGTCACAAATGGGTTTTGTTCCAAGTGTATCTGAACTGTTTCAGTAGTAGGAGTACTTAGTCTAGAAATCAGCTTTCTGAACCTAGGGACACATTTATCCTTCTGCAATATTGTCTATTTTGTCACATCGGCCAGCAAACATGCCCACATACACACAGCAAATCTAATATACAAAGGTGCAATAAGAAAACTGCTATAGGATTAGAGACACTGAGAAATTGAGAATGTTTCCATTGAAAAATACTTCAAAGCTTCAAAATGAAATATTGGGGACAAAGCTTCAAACTAAGATATTGAGAGCAAATATTGAGAATATTTCATTGTTAATTGATGAATTAAAATATTAATTACCCTTTACTACATGCCACATACTAACCTAGGAAATACAAAGGAGAAAAGCAAATCCAAAATATCTGATAATGTGCCCAGCAATCTCCATAGAATCATTAATTATCACAGCTCACAACTATCAACTGCCCAAATAACTATAGATGATAGAATGGATAAATACATTGTAGAATGATTACAAGCAACAAAATAAAAAAGGAACATAGTCTCCTGCAACAATAGAGATGCCTGAGACAGGAAACAAAGTAAAAAAGAACATGTTCTGGATCATTTCATGTGAGTACGTATCAAACACGTACAAAACAAAATATAATGACAAATGTTGAGACAGTCGTCATGGTAGGAGGCGGATGATTGAGACGGTTCAAAGGGTTTCTGAGGTGCTCCCAATATTATATTAGTTAATGAGGGGAGGTGTGATAATTCATTGTGTCATAACCTTAAGTGTTGAGCACTTTTGTGAATGTTTGTCATGCTACATAACTAAAATTTTTAGAAAGGGCACATAAAAAGGGATATGTCCTTGTCTAGACACTCTGAGGATACTGCACAGAAGAATGGCATTTTAACTGAGAGTTCATAAAGTTGTGATCTTGTTAGGTGACATGTATATGAGCCGCCCCCACTATTTCATTTTCTGTTAGCCTCTCCTACTGAAGCTAGCCACACCTGTTCTGTTTCCGTCCCTTAACGTGCCAGACATGCCTCTGCTTCAGGGCTTGGCATAGTCATTTCCTTCGCCCGGAGTGCTCTTTTCCCATGTATGGGTAGCTCCTTCCTCGGTGTTAAGGTTCTGCTCATATTTTCTCCTTCAAGAGACCTAACTAGACTACCTTATTTAGAATTATATTCCACGCACTCAACGCTACTATTACCTCCCATAGACTTTACCATTTTCTATAAGACCATACATTATAATAATGTATTTGCTTCTTATATTTATAGTTTATGTTCAATATTTAATATCTACATGATACAGGGGGTAAAAGTAAATACACAGTTATTCATATGGAAATATACAGCAATTAATAAATGATACAAGAATAAATTCTGTGTTTTATGTACTCACAATTATAGAATTACTCTTGTCTATCCTGTATTTGAAGGTCTATGAAAACAGATTTTTGTCTTTTTTTAAACTGAGGTATCACACCAGTGAAATAATGCCTATTACATGGCAAATATCATATGTGGGTATATATAATGCACAGTTTATGTCAACTCTTTTTGTGTTCTAGGTCTATAATACAGTCATACTTGGTACTTATCAGCTTCAAAACTTGTCAAACCCTGTACTCATTGCAATTGTATGTGAAAAAATAATGTTTCAGCACTCAGCACTTGCTCAGGACTCTTGCACTTGCTAGAATTTGTATGAGTCACTTGTCACTGGCAAGAGAAAATGCTTCATCATTGGTACTCATCGGTTTCAACACTTGTTGCCGGTTCCAGAATGAATTAACAACGACCAAGGTATCACCGTATGGGTTTTTCATGTATCCACTCCTTGAAAGCTCAGAAAAACTCCCTGAAATAGGTACTCTTTTCTTCATTAGTAATCTGAAATTCAGAGGCTAATTAAAATGTTCAATATTATAGACCTAGGAAGTGGAATAACTCGTATTTGAATTCAGTTATTTACCTCATGTTCTAGGAAGTTAACAACTCAGCTCTCTCTACTACATAAAATAATAAATAAATATAAAAAGAAAGAAAGCAAAAAAAGTATTGCTGGCAGAAGAAAAAATATATGGTATGTGGCATAAAGTCAACACTTAAAAATTCATGGAATAAACCAGGGTGAGGCTTAGAATATGGAGATTAAAAAATAAAGCAAGTCACAGAAGACTACATATACTAAGGTATTACTTAAAATAAAGAATTAAAAATGGCATACTAAATAACATCCTTTTTTGGAGATGGAAAAGCTATTAAAATAAGAAAAAAAAAGAAAAACAAAAGTTAGAAGTTTTTCTCTGGCGGAGTGGCATAGGGATTGATTTGCAAGAAGTTTCAAGAAGGAAAAAAAACATACTTCCAGAAAATATTCTCTTTCCTAACCTGGATGTTGATGCACAAGTGTTCATTTATCACTATGCTTCTCATTTAATAAATGTTGCATACATTTTAAAATTTCAAATATCATATAATAAAAGTAAATGCCCCTAAAAAGTCAATGAAAATAAAAGATAAATGACAACAATTAAAGGAAGGACAATGTGGGGAGAACAATACTTCACACATAATTTTTGCACACACACATTCACACCAATCCTATACACTTCTCAGTGAATACAATTTGTGTGATTATAAATGTTGCCAAACTTTAAAAAGTGATTAGAAAGGGAGTAAGTATATGGGAGCAACAGGTGGATAGAATTTTCATTTTTTAGTCTTGCCAATGGATTTTTCTCCATTATTTACATAGTAGCCACGTGGTTTTATTATATGTGAATGATATCCTGCACTTCCTTTTTTCAAAAACCATTCCACTTGCTTTCTAAAGTAATCAAAATAAGATCAATTCTTATATGCTCTTACAAATACCCATGGATCTGTCTTTAGACTTTTCTTTTGAATTCATCTCTCATTTGTTTTCTCATCTACTTAACCAATGGCATTCTCTCTATTCTGGAATTTGCACGTTTTCACTTGCCTTAAGGGCTTGGCAGTAGATGTTCTAGATGTTCTGTCACCTGGGAAAATGGCTGACAAGTTACCTAAAAGTTTACAGATTTCCTGGCGAGGGACGGCGTGGCCACTTCATCTAGTGCTGGGCTGATGGCAATAGCATTTAGACCAGTTTAAACAATCAGCTGCTACAGTATCCTTTATGGCCTGACTTGTTCTAGTAAGTAGTGAACAATATGGTATGAGTTATAACTGTTTTTTAAACATACCATTTAATAAGTAAATATTTTTAGTATGTGACACACGATTATTACACTGGCTAAAAGATGCTATTAAGAATCACCTATATACAATATTAGTTTTTTATAATTTAGATTGAAGTGCTAAATTCCTTTCCAGACCTAATGCTCATTCAACTGAACCAATTTGATTTCATTATTACACAAATGGAGACCCTACATTTCATGATTTTATTGCAAACTGGCTTCTTAAAACACATTGTATGCGGGAAATGAATTTATACGTTTTACATTGACTGGTAGTAGAGCACAGGACATGTATAAATACACGTTTTGTAGACTAGCGGTAGAATGCAAGTAACAGATAAAAATGTTTATTTTTATACTTTTTTATTGCTCTAAAGGGATGCTAACATGCAGATATACGAATTCCAAAGGACAAAATTTGGGTCTCTAACACATACAATGGTGAATTATGTATGTATGTTTTAATGATTATCACACAAAAAAACACTACTAAAACTTCATTCTTTTTTTACATACGATTAACACAACAAAAAACACTACTAAAACGTCATTCTTCTTTTTTTACAATGAAGTTTAAGAAAGAAAACTTCATTCTTTCTTTTTTTACACATTTTACATACTTTTTTCAAAATATTTTCAATAAATCGGAATTTTTACATATTTTATTACTTGTATTTCAATTTCCAGTGAGTTTTCCAGTATTTGTCTGTTTAAAATTTAAGAAAAATAATTCAGTATACATTTTATAGTAAATCACAAAAAGTTTCATTGAAAAAAATATGTAAAACTAAAGTTATCGTAATTTTACTGAATGTTGCCATTTGCACAAAACATTAGCAAAAATGGCCCGCTCCACCTGTTAGCTTGTGTCATTCAGTTGACGTGTAAACACTTGGGATAGAAATTAGAGCTGATCAAGAAAGGACAGCAACCCATAATGAAATACAGGTAGAAGATATTTCATCTGTTACCAGCCATGGTTTACCTGTGAGCCTGTGGAGTAGCGTCCAGGAGTCCGAGAACCAGATGTTTTCCCTGAGCCGATGGAACTCTCTGTACTTTTGCCACTACAACAATGCGTCCGCAGGCACTTCCCGTACTCTTTCCTTACCTAGCCAATTAAATATTAGCTTTTGTTAGCGAGTCATTCATTTCTGCTAGGAACTATGGTATAAAATAGATGGGCTTTATTTTTAGATGATATAATTAATTCCTTGTCCTACAGAAACAAGAAAGTCTGTTCAGCATATTTTTACAATATAGAATAATATATTTGTACCGTCAAGCATGAAATTTTGCATACTTACACACACACACACACACTCACTCACGCACACTTCCAATCACACCATGACAATACTACCTCTTAGTTCTAAGAACCAAAATGTAAGAATCTTCTAGTCACTATTTTTAGGTTCATAAATTTAATATGAAGTATCCTATTGGTGCAACTGACTTTACATAGAAGTCCAATGAGGAATGTATAGCGAGAAGGAGGGATGGAGAACGGGGCGGAGGAGTGAGAGGAAAAGAAGAGAGGGAATATTTAAATACATAAAAAAGGAATGCGTTGGGCTTAAGCATTTTTTAAATCTATATTTTTCAGAAGTTTATTTCTTTTAAAAGAAATCAAAATTGCAACTTCAGAATATAAGATTAAATATTTTACATTTATTTTCTCAAAGTAGTTTTTATTCAGTAATCACAGAGAAATGTGATTGATTTTCTTTATAGAATTGCTGATTAAATTCTTAATCATGGTTACAATATAAAATCACAGGAAAATGGAAATAAACATTTTTAGGGGATGTTTTCAACCAGGAAACTCTTACGTCAACAATTTTGGGATAACTTTTACCATATTTAAAATTTTTATTATTGCTTATTTAATCAAACAAGATGTAAAACAAATAAATAGTAACTGACCTAAATCATACTTCTATTATCAACATCAACAAAAATAATCCTAACTACAGTCTCACTACCTGAAACTACATCCTGGAACATGAGATCAGTTGGTTTTACAGCCATAAATTTACATTCATTATGAAGTAACACTGTACAAATGTTATTCTTAGCTCTTCATACACTGTTTTCATACGAATGTATACTTCCCACAACTGTGACAATGTAATATTCCAATGTAATTGTATTTCAAATTATGAATATATGCTTTTTGAGGAATGTTATTTCCTATTAAAACCAAAATAAAGTATGAATGATATATTAAAATTAGTAATCAAACCTAAAACATCATGCATTAATATCCTAAAGCTTGCTCTATTAAAGGTATAGCAAATCAGAGATAGAGCATGTTCAGATTTATTTGAAGGACTTACATATACTGAGTGATTACTCTGTGAAAAAGACAATGACAGGGAGTCAGGCGAATCAAAGCGTGGAGGAGGGCCTGCTGACAAGAGGCAGAGGGGCCAAGAGAGGCTTCTCAGAGAAGAGGACTTCTGAGAGAATCTTCAAAAGCTATGTTGGTAGAAGCCAGTTTAGACGATGAAGTTAAAAGGAGAAATTGATAAGAAACAAAAGGGCATTCTAAGTGTTTAGGATGGCGTCAGCAAATCAGAGAGGCATGATGGGCCCATGTGTGTGGCCTTTTTCTGGTATGGGATGTCAAATGATATATTCTTTAATATACTTAAAATGATACTGATCTGTTTCTAATCAATCTCTTCCATGCTACATTTATTACTAATTAGAAATAAATTTTTGTATTGTGTTTACAAGCCAATTCATATGTTGTTTATTTTTTTAAATAAATAAGCCTGACCCACATGCATGTGTCCAGGATATGTGTGAGTTAGGAAGGGTGGGATAAAGAAGCTTCTAATTTTTGATCACTATGTCACAGGGATTATGCTAGGCCCTGCCCTCATAATAAGTCTGGAAAATAATTATTACCTCCATTTTACAGATAAGTAAAAGTAACAACGAAAATGTTAAGTAATAAAAGTAACCTGAAAGACAAATAGGTTAAGCAACGTGTCTTATGTGAATAAAATCCAAATTTCATGGATGCTCTATAATCAGAAAAGTCTTTCCCAGAGACCACATTTGTAACATTAACATATGACTAAAGAAAGCATTATATATTAATAACATTATTACTAAAGTAATCTATTAGGTTATTTCCTTTTCTGCACGTGGAAAAAATAAGGACTACTGCTTTAATTAGATTTGACAGAGCTTAAAACAATCTCTGCTCAAAGGTTGGTACTATCAATCACAGTTTAGAATTTGTAATGAATTTATGAAGCATAGCCAAGGACCTCAACTTTGATCTCAACCTACATCCTGCTTTGTTTTTCCCAATATACTCGACAAAGGATATTCTTTTTAGACAAGACAGTATTTTTTTAATGAAGTGATTTAAATCGAAACAAATATTTTAGGAGAGAGAGAAAGAGAAGAAAAGAGACAAAAGAGAGAATAAAGAGAACCACTTCCCTTCCTGTTACAAAGGCAGCAATATTGAATATGCCACAGGAATTCATCATGGGCTATTCACAATTTCCAACAAAGTTTAAATGTTCTGAACTGATTAGAAAAACAACCAGCAAATCAAGATATCTAGTGATACTAAGTCCCACATCAAACTATATTACTTACTGGACCATTCCCAGGAGATAATTATCATTAGATTACAATAAGAGTTATTTGATTGTTCAATCATTTGTATATTCCAATCCACCTGATATTCCATCTTACTCCAATCAGGTATAATATGTTATTCTTTTAATATGAGGTTGTTTTAGAATAAGAAAATGGGTGGGAAAGAAAATATGCCTTACCAATGGAACGTTTATTTTATACATTCAGGTCAGAAATAAAATAATCATGAAACCCTCTGAGATGTAACATAATTGAACACATAATGAAAGAAAAACCGACAACTAATGTCACCAGTGGAAATACTAGTGACAGAAACATGCAATCTTGACTCTGAAAAACAAATGACGACTCAGAGTTTGATTTTGTTAATGAGTTGAATCTTATAAACCAAAATACCTCAAAAAGGGAATATTTTATATTTCTCTAATGAAAACATATGAGCAACTACACTAGCAGGGGCATATTGCTGAGCTTCAATCAGATGGCTCAAGAAAAACCTCCTAAAAGAATTATGATTTTAAAATATCCATACTACCCAAAGCCATGTATAGATATAATGCAATCAAAATTTCAATGATATTTTTCACGGACTTAGAAAAAAATCCTAAAATTTGTACAGATCCACGACAGATCCCAATAGCCAAAACAATTCTGAAAATAACAAAGCTAGAGGCACCATACTTCTTGACTTGAAAGCATGCTATAAAGCTATAGTAATACAGTATGGCATTGTTATAAAAATAGACACATGGAACAACAAAATGGAACACCCAGAAATAAAACCTTGCATATATAGTTAACTAATAAATGACTATGAAACCAAGAATACTCAGTAGCAAAGGGAAAATTACTTTATAAATAATGTTGGGAAAACTGGATAACTACATGCAGATGAACGAAATTGACCCCCTACCTTACACAACTCACAAAATTTAGCTAAAAATGGATTAAGACTTAAACATAAGACATGAAACCATAGTAGTCCTAAGAAAAAAATAAAACAGAGGGGAAAACCCCTGGACATTGGTCTTAGTAACAACTTCTGAATATGACATCAAAAGCACAACAAAAAAGCAAACATTAATAAATGAAATTACATCAAACTAAAATGCTTCTAGACAATAAAAAACAACAAAAAGAAAAGGCGATCTACAGAATGGAAGAAAATATTTGCAAATCATATATCTGATAATGGGTTAATATCCAACGTTTATAAAGAACTCAGACAAATCAATAGCAACAAAATCCAAACTATCCAGTAATAAAATGGACAGAGGAAAAAATAGTTATTTTTTTCTAAGAAGACACACAAATGGCCAATATGAAAGATGCTCAAATTACTAACATGCACCGTGCAAATCAAAACCACAGTGAGATATCATCGCACATTTGTTAGAATGGTAATCTTCATGAAGACAAGAGATAAGTGTTGGTGGGGATATGGAGAAAAGGGAGCCCTTGTGCACTGTTGGTGGGAACAAAAATTGGCACAACTATGAAAAATGGTATGGAGATTTCCTACAAAATCAAAAATAGAACTACCATATGATCTAGCAATTCTGCTTCTGGGTATATATCCAGGAAATAAAATCAGGATCTTGAAGATATATGTTCTCTCCCTTGTTCCCTGCAGCATTATTTGCAATAGCCAAGATATGGAAACAACCAAAGTGTCCATACATAGATGAATGGATAAGGCAACAAGGCACATATATACAATGGAATATTTCTCAGCCAGCAGAAAGAAGCAAATCCTGCCATTTGCAACAACAAGGGTAGACCTAGAGGGCATTATGCTAAGTGAATAAGACAGAGAAAAGAAAAATGTTGTATGATCTCACTTATATGTGGAATCTAAAAAAGTTGAACTCATAGTAACAGAGTAGAATGGGGGTTACCAGAGGTTTGGGGGTGGGAAAATGTGGAGATGCTGGTCAAAGGGTATAAAGTAGATCAAAGATGAATAAGTTTGGGGATCTAATGGACAAGATGATGATTATAGTTAACAATACAGTATGATATATTTGAGAGTTGCTAAGAAAAGAGATCTTAAATGTTCTCACCACCACACACAAAAAAGTAATTATGTGAGGTGATGGAGGTATTAGCTAACACTCCAAGGTCATCACTTTGCAACATATATGTGTATCAAATGAATACACTGTAAACCTTAAATTTATAGAATGCTATATTTTAATTATATCTCAATTTAAAAGAAAAGAATAAAAGAAAAATCTCCTAAGACCATTTCTGCATTTTTAAAAAGAAGTACATTTTCTTTTTGTAGAAAAAAAGAGAAAAATAATTCTGTGTTCTTTATGTTCTTTGATTTAGGCCGTGTTCTTGATGCCAATAAAAATGTCACAAAAATGGAAAATTCCAAATACATAATGAATGAAAGAACAATATGCTAATATATGTTATTACAAACCGTGAAAGTAAGGTTCTATATAAAAGCTTGGCAATTTTTTTCATGAAGGACCAACCAATCATTTTTTTTAAGATTTGTAACTCAAGAGCCAAAACTAAGGATCTCATTATGAACTTATTTTAGATTTTAAACATGACCATTTAAAATACAAAAGTCATTTTTGACTGATAGACTGTAAAAACTAAAGGAGGCTGAATAAATTTGGCCAAAAAGCTGTAGTTTGCTAAACTTTGTTCTAAGGAATGAATCACAAAATTGAGTTTGATGACATATTTTTAAATTTTTTCAATTATGTTAAAAAGTTAAATATATTAAAAACATTAGACTTGTTTTGGAATCCTGATCTATACCTGGACATCAAATGCAATCTGGTTATATCAGTGACATGTACTTGCAGACACCCTTTCAACTTTTGTTTTACACACTGCTAGACTCTCAAACCTAAATTTTAAAGAGAGAGAAATCTTTACTCTTTATTTTCTTTGTGTTAAAAAAATTAAGTATTTTTGTTTACTTCTTAGAAAAATGTTCACATTTTGCCATTTTATTTTCAGAGCCACCTCTTAATATCTCATAATTATTACTCCATGTTACACAGGAGGAACCTGGAGCATAAAGGTTAATTGCCTTGCAAAGTCACATACACTTCAAATTGAGGAACTAGGATTCTGACCAGACAGTCTTAGCTAGGGGTCTATTTGATAACTATGAATACCACATTTTTAATAGAATTAAAGAGTATATCTTGAGATTTTAAAAGTGCAACAAAAGTATTTAGTCGTTAAAATTAACTTTGGCAACAAATACTTTTACATCCCTGTAGATGTGAAAAATCACAAAAGTAGACTCGTATAAAAAATTAATTAATGCATTCTACATTATCCAACTCCTACATTGTATAAAAGATGCTTTGGAAGGAAAGTACAGAGGCCATTACTAAGTACTACAACATTGATTTAAGAAATAGAAATGTCATATCATCATAAAATGTTTAGAAATGTATATTTTCTAGTATATAAAAACTAGTTTTTAAAGAAACTAATATATATATTTCCCTTGCCATGCCACACATATGTATATATAATATATAATATGTATATATGCATATGCGCATATATACCATGACTCCATAACATCTTAGAAAAACGACTTCCTATTATACCAATTCCATGAATCTTCTAATAAAAATATTAAAGACTGTAAGTTCAAGTTTACACGAATATAATTTTTGCACACTGTCCAAATAAAAAATATTTTTATTTTATTTTCTTAGGTTAACCACATACACCAACTATTATGCTTATATTTTGTGTCTGTTTTGTCCTTACTATTTTAAGAATTAAGCCAATGAAGTAATCTACTTCTTAGAGACAAACATATCAGGAATGGCTTTGTTATGGCTGCTTTGCCATCATGGGATGTAAGTCACTTATTCTTGAATAGAGGAATCTAGCTTACCTTCTTCTGTAGAACACAATGGAAAATGAATATAAACATTCCCTGTAGAGAATTGAAAATGGTGAAGAGATATGCCATGATGACTGTGCTTTCATTAATATACATGAGTCCAAAGGCCCAGGTCAATCCCAACAGGCAGAGAAGAGCTATTGCACCTATAACCCATGACCTGTAGAGAGAAGAGAAAATAAAAGGTTAGCAAATAATCGGCCCTTAATTAACACAATCGTATCATAACGAGAGAATTGACACTAAAAAAATGTTACAGTAAGTTTTATTCACAGAACATGTAAGACAGGTGGTATAAGTACTTTCACGTTTTCATGGGGATGCAAGTTTTCAAGTTTGAGGACATATACATGAAAATGTTATGAACACACAAATTCATTTAAGCCAAAGCAGATTTGTACTGTTAAATTATTCATGTATTTTCAACACATATGTAAATGATATGGAGATGTAATTAGTGCATGGCAAGAGAAAAAAAGTCTATAAAGCTATGAGCGTCTCCACTGGTCTCATTGGTATGATGACATTGGTCTCTTTCCATTAGTGCTTCAACTGATACATTTTTGCCCCATTTTTCCATATTTCCTCTTTTCCATAAAATTTTTAGCGTTTACTGATAAAAACAGAACTCTTGAAGAAACCAGTATGTATAAGGAATACAGGTGTGAATTTTAAAAGTTCCATTTGATACCACTGTTCTGTAGAATATGCGTGAGGTATTGTGGATGGGGAAAAAAATAGCTCTGTTCTAGGTCATGATCTACTTTCTTTTAGCCTTTGGATTGCTCTCTCTCTCTCTGCATATATATGCACATATACATATATATGCATGCACATATGCATATATATATACATATATACACATATATATCCATATATATATATATATATATAAAATGTTGGACTAGACTTTGGAAATCAGGTCACTGGCAGCTCTGTTGAACAGAAACTTAAAGGCTCAGGGTACCTTCACCTCTTCGAAGTGTCTGTAAATTCAAGAAAGAAAATGAAGCTGAGAATGGGGATGGAGTGGTATGAACAAAGTAGTCCAGAAAGGAAGACAAATTCTCAATTTCACTCCATTCCCCTAGTTTCCTCCAAGCTGCCATTCACAATAGTTAACAACCAGTAGCAAAAGTCTACGTATTTGTGGTTATGTGTTATGTATTTACTATCAATATAAAATGAGTATTTCCAATAGACAAGAAATTAATAACTGAAAATGGAACCCGTCTCAACTCCAAAGTACATAGGTGAATAGGACCAAACCAGTCTAGATTGCTATACACTCATGAAAACAACCCACCTTTCCTTTCCCAGCCACGCACCTTCCTTGAATAGGGTACACTAATGTTTATTTTCACCAGACTATTACCCTCCACTTACACTAAGGGAGAACTATTTATGGGGATTTAAACTTTGCAAAATTAACAGGCACAAAATCACATATGCTTGCCATAGTTGAAGCTGGGTTTAATAAAGTTTTCAGAGATAATTACATCTTAAGAAAGATATGGTCCCAAAGTAATCAAATATTATTAAAGTCTTATTAAAATCAATCTCAAATATTTACCATTTTTCTTTTACATGAGCCACTATATTTCAGATTTAAATATCCACTAATTTAACATGTGTAATTTAGAACAGTAACATTCTTGAATAAAGAATATGTAAAGGAGGCTTGCAATTGTATGTGGCATGTTGGCTTATGCTTTAGAAAACATCTTGAATATTCATATTTTAGCCTACAGTTTAGATCCAAATATAGGAACTTTCAAGGTAAAGCTCTCAGCTTCTTACGGACATTGGAAAAAAGGAAAAATGGGAAGAATTGCCATTAAATCAGACAAATTGCTATTATCCACTAGAAAATGCATTATGGTCCCAAGAGTTAATAATATAAAACTTCAATGAGCCCAATTTCTCAGGAAAAAAATAAGCAAGTGCATGAAAAAAGAAGTGAAATGGCATTGGGGAAAATGAAAACAAAGGACTCTTCACCAGAAGAACAAACTGAAAGTCTAGAACAAGGTCACCCAGAGGTTGCCAATCTGGAGTGTTGATTATTGTAGGACATATAATTTTGAAATGTTCAAATAACCCCCCCCAAATATTAACATTTATGTTCATTTTTATTTGATTAGCACAGACCTGTATCTTTGTTTCATAAATTTAAAAAAATACATTTATAAACAGATAGATCATTAATCAAGCGATATGTCAAACTGAATGAGATAATATTAGGAATGTAAAATTTAATTTTTCAAGGAAGCATGTTTTCCTTTTTTGGGTATGTAATATAGAAAGTCATTAATACCTATTGCGATTGGGTAGCTTCATACCCATAGATCACTTTAAAAATATCAGAAAATAATTTTAGATGATGTCCAGCCGAACAACAGAAATGAGGACATAATGCGGTACAGAGGAACACATCACAACGGAAGGACAAAGCTGTTAACAGTGAAACCAGTCTGTACCACATGAGCTGCTAATACTGTGGCACTGAAAGCAGGTGATGTCCAATTAAAAAAGGTGAAGCAGAATTTTTTTTGGTAGTACACCTGCAGCATATTAATTGTGCAAAGAAGTTGTATGCCTGATGCTTTTTCCTGCACAGTTTGCTCTTCTGCCTCAATGTGAATGACAGAAGCTCTAATGACTTTTTAGTACGGATCTGACAGCTGGTTCATGGGACCACACTGATAAATGAAATTTATCAGCCATTCAGGTCATTCTTACTTGATGAAGGGTCTGTTATCCTCATAGCTAAAGAATGCATAGACATAAAGACAAAACACCAACATTAGCATTTTGTGACAAATAATTTCATATGAAAAATATTCTCCTGGTCCCCAAACGCTTCTGACCCCCACCTCCCTAACAGGCAGCATAACCTTCCCTTTATATTAAAAAGGCAAATCCTAAAATGAGCATGAGAACTTAAATAACAAGGAATAAAGTCAATTTTACAAAACTGTAATATCCCTTATGAGAATAAGAAATTCCATTTTTTTCATCATGGGCTCATATTACTTGTGACTTGACAGAGACATTTATTTCTTTAAGATTGCATTTCTCTGGAGAATGAGAAATCTTATGAGCAATCTGGAAAAGGCTTAGGGGCATACTTAAAATGACAGATTTCATGTCACCTTATTCTGTAATATTAGTAGGTGAGATTACTTAATTATGGACAGTATGCTTCTAAGTAATTTTAACTTCAGATAATCGACCTGAGTTAAATCCGAACATTATAGCCCTTTGAAAATAATTAATCCTGACTACTTTAGAATTCTTTCTGTTAGTTTACCAAGAAAAAAAATTGAATAATTTTTTGTAGTAATAGGAGCAAACACACACCACCTGTTCACGATCACTTATATTTACTAATTTATTTAGTATCATTCTGATAAAAAAAGATCCCAGTGCATGCAATGTTAAGGGACATTTTGGATCTTTTTTTTTTTTTTTTTTTTTTACAAACACAGATGCTGCTCAGTGAACTGACAGAGAAAAGGAAGAGAAATTGCACGCTCTTTTCTCTTACCTCTTGCCAGAGGCAATAGTTTCCGACATTATGCATACACAAATAAGCTTTCAGAAAGGCCCAACTGTGATGCGTTTTGAATAAAGAGAACTACTGATAGAAAGAAACTTCACTCTCCAGAATGATGACAGAGTAAAGAATGGAGCGAGAGCTTGAGATTTGAAGCCAGTTTGCTTGTCATTTACATCCTAGCTCAGCCACCTACTAGCTACTTGATGTCGGCAAAATTTTAACCTGTGGTTTTGTCAGTTTATCTGTCTACAAAATGGTAATAATTATAAGTTTCTTGTAATATTGAAATGATATGTCACATATAAATGGCTAAAAACAGTGCCAGACATATATTGTGTTGAGTAAGTATTACATAGTGATTCTGTTTTTAAAGCTAGAATACAGTCGTACTGAAAATACAGAATTTCTCCTCCAAAAAATAAAGCACTGAATCATAAACATTAAGTACCTACATTCCTTTGAGCATGTTTCAGGAGTAATATTATGCAGTAAAATAGATATAGTGGAAATAAGTTTGTAGATGGAGCAGGCAGTTACTAATTGTGCTGTCTAATGTGGCAACTACTGGCCACATGCGTGTATTTAGAGTTAAATTCATTAAGATGAAATTAAGTTTATGGTTCAGTTTCTTAGTCACTCTAGTCACATTACAAGTACTCAAAAGTTGCCATAGTTACCATATTGGTCAGTGCAGTTCTAGAACATTTCTGTCCTCACAGAAAGTTATATTGGACAGTGCCTGACTAGGACATTAAAAAATGTTTACACTAGGAAATGAAATTCCAAGAGATATTTAAATAATGCCACAGATGTGTGAAAGATAAAGAGAGAAGCATTTCTAAGAATTGATCATAGTTATCATTGTGAACTGTGCCTAGAAAGAAAGTCCTGTACATACATTAAAATTAAGAAGTTATATAATAGTGATCATTATTTCATTGTATGCCCTTTCATTGCATCAGTATATTGCATCTGTGCTACCAAGTTCATGATTGGAATGACTTTCTACCTTAATTTTAATAGTACAATATCCAGTAAAGAAAGTTACAGAAGTTAGCAAACAGAAATATATGCCGAAATGCTCTACAAAACTGCACTAAGCTATCTAAATGTTTCAAAATATAAAATACAGTACTTGCACTTGGAGTGAGATGTTTTACCTTTAACGTGAAATATCAAAAAGAGAGATATCAAGGTGTGACACAGCAGATTTTATTGGAAATTGTGGGGATCAGCCAGTTGTGCCAGTCAATAATAAAGATTGTAATTCTGCTCCCACTTACAGTTAGCTACAGCCATGTGTATAAATAGTGTCCATTGGGATGTGAAGAGAAGTGAATTGTGACATTTCTGGGTCTTGCCAATTAAACGGTTGGAATTGGGCTTCCCTTGACCACTTTTCTCTCCACTTTTGCTAGAAGAAAGTGACAGCAGAGCCTCGGATCTATAAATTGAAGCTATTTATTGACATGGAGCTAACACATTAGATTTACACCAACTCTTAGATTCTTATATAATAAGTTTAAGCTGCCATGTTTAGAGTATTTTTTATAGCAGCTTAGCCTGTGTAATAATTAATAGAGCACTTAATTTTACCTTTTACCAGCTCATGTCCAAAATAAAATTTCATGTTACTGAAAAAGAACCATTCATTAATTTTGCTTCCAGAAGAACATAAATAATATACAATGGTTCAAAATCCAGACATCACTAAAGACCATCTACAATATATCAGAGCCTTCCATCATTTTGTCAGGTTTTCTCCATTGGCTTAGAGAATCTACCTTTTTTTTCAACGTTTCTCCACAAATCCAATCTAAAGTGATTGTGATGTCGCCGCCAGTTAAGCTGGGAAGGCTATGCACTCTTGATTCCTTATTTTAATTCTAAAGCAAACAAACAAAAAAAAAAAACAATCTACAAAACTAGTTTCTAAAGGTAAGTGATTTCCATTCTGATTTACCAATGCAGGCCTATTGAAACAAAATCTCATTCCAGGATGTAAGACTAAATCAATTTTATGGCTGCTTTTAAAATATTCTATAAAATATGGACTCAAAGGCCGAAGATATTCTTGGCAATTTTTAACAAACAATAATTTACAATACATGACATGTTGAAAATAAAATTATTTGTACACACAATTTTGTAGGAACAAATAGTGAAATGGGCCCTCCTTTAGTAAATACATTTTTCTTTTGTCAAATATTTTATTCTTACTAACATCTAAAATTAATAACAATTTAAATATTGACACATGATTATATTTAAAACTGACCACTAGAATCAAAATTAATTTTTTATGGGTCTCTACATAAATAATGATAATTATATAGATATTTATATATTCTATAACAAATCCAAAGCACAAAAAGGGATATTAATATCTAGTCCCATGGAAGTGTAGCTCAAAATACATCTTCAAGAGAATAGATTTCCTGACCAAAGTATTAATTTATAAATTAATGCCACGATGTAAAGACTCATAGTATATCAAAATAGACAGATGATAAATGACAAAATCAAGTTGGTTATAAAATATGCTTTCTCTAACTTCAAGTCCAAAATAAAATATTTTAATCTAAAATTTAATATAAAGGAGATTAAATTCTTTTAAATGGTTTAAAACTTTCCCTTATATTTCCCTTCTATAGGGTTGGCCAAAAAGTCCATTTAATTTTTTCCATAAAATAAAAGACACATTTTCATTTTCACCAATGACTTTATTGATTTGGATATTTTAAGAATGCTAGCTATCTCCTGCTATTGGCTTCTAGTGGGTAGAGGCCAAGGGTGCTGCTAAACATCTTCCAGTGCATAAGGCAGCCCCATAGCAAAGAATTATTTCGCCAAAATGTGAATAGTACCAAGAAACTTCACAAACCACTTTTGACACGTTTGATCAGTCACGGCACCTTCTCCATACACTGTACAATTTTTTTTGGCTCTTTAGTTGCATTTTTACCTTTTTTGAAATAATAAAGCATCACATGCTGAAAATGTTGTGTGTTTTCTTCCATCTTCAATATTACAATGGCTGCACAAAAATCACCCATTTTGGTGTTTTTTGTTAATGCATTCTAACATGACAGCTGTCACAACACAATCTATCAAAATTATTTTGAATGAAGTTAAAGGCAACTAAGCACTACGAGGGCCATCATATGGAAAAAAATTAAACAAACTTTTTGGTCAACTTGATATTATATTTAGATATATAGAACTTTTTAAAATAGAGAGATGGGTAAGCTTTGACGTGAAGAAAAATGAGCTGATGAGAGGCATATTTGCATATTTAATCCTCAAGCTACAAGATCTGGTCATTGATAAATCACCTACAAGTAAAGGAAAATGAATGACTTAGGCAGAATTGTTGACCCCATCAGTTTAAAGATTGATACATTCTGGGATCCTCTGGAATTGGTGGGGAATCAGCTAACTGGCTTGCTGACTGAGCTCAATGTTTAGCAGTAAGAAAGAGAGTTATCAAGCTATATATCCTGATTAGTATACAAATATTTCCAAGTTCGCTATGCAGCTACCTTTACTTTCCCTGGTATAAAATGAATTATATCAAAGGGATAAAGACTTTCGCCTTTAATTTGGTTTGTGTTATTGTAGGACTAATAAAATGATATGGGTGAGCTTCGCAAGATAAAATTATTTTTTTATTCTTCAAAGAAGGAAAAAGGTAATAAATACTTATGTATCTGTATATTTCCCTATTGCCCTTTAATCAACAATGAAGCTCTCAAGCTGAGGACTAAGAGGACTCAGTTACCCATATTCTAAGTGAAGTCAAGTTCATTGACTTCACTTAGAAGTGATTTAAGACCATGTTTTGCCATACTACTAAACCAGGGGTCCCGGTTTTTAAAACTGGAAGAGTAATACAAGGCCCTATAGGATTGCAATGTTCACAGAATACATGAAACGATGCAAATAGGGAGAAAAAAGACATCTTTACTTACATTAATGCTCCAGACACAAATTTTAGCAGGCAGTTGAGGAAGAATGTTTTATTTGCTTTTTTAAAGATTGTATTTATTTATTTAGAAAGAGGGAAAGGTAGGAAGAAAGGGAGGTAGAGAAACATCGATGTGAGAAAGAAACACAGTTGGTTGCTTCTCACACGTCCCCATCTGGGGACAGGCCAGCAGCCCGGGCATGTGCCCTGACCAGGGATTGGACTGGTGATCTTCTGCCTTGTGGGACAATGCCCAAGCAACTGGCCATGCCGCCACGGGCTAGGAAGGATGTTTTAAATGGGATGTTATTTGTTTTTAAATTGGTCAGGTATTTACTAACCAGAATAGACTAGTAAAATACCAATATCTAAGGTAACATTACAAAACTTCCTAACCAGTAATTAAGAGATATTGAAGGTAGTATAGCTACAAGAGTAGTGATCAGAGAGAAATCTAAAAATTTTGTTTGCACCTCCCTGTGAGGAAAATGCTCAATTTGTAACACTGCAGAAATCCTGTCTGATGTATATTTCTTTCGTATGTAATATATATTCCTGGGACCATATCACCATAAAGTTCTATTATTTATTTCCATTCTGTCTCTGTTTTTTTTAAATAATTATAAGAAGAATAAAAGGAAAAGTCATTAAAAAATTAATTCAACATTTTGAGAAAAATATGAATTATTCACTACAGTTATATGTTTAAATCACTATTAAATATATAGATAAATATACATAAATTCTATAAAATATTAAGGTCATAACATGAATGTAAAATTATGAATAGAGAAGATGATTACATTTCAATTCTGGATTTTACTGATATTAAATATTGCTGCTAAAAGCCACATATTGTTACATTTTGTTCATATGAAATTTATTGAGGAGAATGAAATGAAGGAAATAAATAAAATAAATTATTTAAAATACATTAGAAACGTTTTCATTTTCATGACTCAATGTTCCAATAATAATACTGTAGATTTGAGAGCACACACCAATATTAAAATTTTAATCACAATTTTCACACTGCTAATGATTGAATATCTGAAATTAGGCTGAATTGAGTATAATAAATTAGGATCAATAAATATTAAATCAATGACTGAAAAAACTTTAATTGTATTATATCCACAACTCAATGTGATGCAATTTTTTTTTATTTTTCAAAGATTTTATTTATTTATTTTTAGAGAGAGGGGAAGGGAAGGAGAAAAAGAGGGAGAGAAACATCAATGTGTGGTTGCTTCTCACACACCCCCTATTGGGGACCTGACCCACAACCCAGGTAAGTGCCCTAAATGGGAATCAAACCAGGGACCCTTTGGCTCCCAGGCCCATATTAAATCCACTGAATTACACCAATCAGGGTAATGCTATGCAAATTTTATAACTCTATAGAATATGGTCAAAGAACTTATTTATATGCATATAAAAAGGTATTAATTATAAGAATGAATAATGAATTGTATTTTATTATATATAGACTACTACGAACATCAAATTTAGTACCCTCATCTTTATAAAAATGAATTGGTAGGTTTCATGAAAATAAGATATACATTTTTGGAATCTCATGTTGCAAGTAAATAATATCACTGTGTGATTATTCATATTCATATAAGAAAGCCCAGTTTATCATAGTGACTGGATGCATGGACTTCTGGATCAGCCTGCCTGAGCTTGATGCCAGCTGAGCATCTGCAATCCTGGGATAATTATCTAGCCTCTCTGAGCCTCAGATTCCTCATCTGTGCAATGGGGAAAATACAGAACTTTCTTCATAAAGCTGCTGTGTGTATTAAATAAAAGGGTCAGGTTCTTTATATTTCTTTCAAATGCATTTTATATTGCTGGGACCATACCACTCTAATGTTACATTATTTATTTCTATTCTCTCTCTCTCTCTCTTAACCACTATAAAAAGATTAAAAAGAAAAGTCCTTTTCCTTTTAAAATATCCAAATACACAAACATTTAATATATAAAAGTGCTACATAAATATTTGCTGTTAAAATTAATGTTGTATATTGACCTTCTGTCCTCAGGAAAGGGGTCATAAAAAATACAAACACAGTACTATACTATGCTTGCTTTTAAATGTTTTATAAATTCATATATTAACTAGAAATTCAAAGAGAAAGATGAAGTCACTGCCTCTTTCTGAAGTTATCTTTCATATTTACATTTAAAAAGCCTGTTTATACAATGTTTCATTATAAAATTTCTTTATGCTTAGTAAATGCTATGAATTTTTATATTTTCAGTTGAAATGTGGTATATCCAGATTCCTAGTGAACATTAAAATAGAGATCTAGATTTATGTGGATTACATGAGAAATCTAAATTTAATTCATAAATACGATATATCCTCAGTGTCAAAAGCCCACTAAGTTACTGCAGTGTTTCACTAAATGTAATCATTGGACCATATGTTAAAAGAAAGACATAAAGTCATACAGGAAATGTTCATTAAAATGCACTAAGAGATATATGTTCTAAAATTAAACTTCATTAATCTCTTCTAATTTTTTGAAAATTTAAAACCATGAATATGAATGACCACATAATGTACAATATACCTATGTAAAGGGAAAGTTATATTTCTTTTCAAAAATTTTTCTTATAATCAAGAAAACTGTTGCTTTAGTCAGTAACATTTCAAGATTCATAAAATATTAGCTGCAGTTGACATCTTTTATTTATTGATACTTACAATTAAAATCACAATGTTTCCTGGCTATCAATGGGCCAATAATTTGTAGACTTACATAAAGTCTCAGAACTCACTGACCCTTTAAAACATATGACTGGAGAGCTGATAAAGTGAGGTCATTGGGATGCAGAGAGATGATGTACTTTAAAGAATATATTACATTCTCTCAATATCCCTTTTTCAACTTAGAAGATGCAAAAATTTTTACAGTTAAGAAAAATAATTCAGGAAATTAATAACTTTTAAATGTGTTCTTGCCAAATGTGTTTTGACAGATTGAATTGCTGTTATACTTTCTCATACAACATAGTATCATCTTTTCTTTCAACAACTTGCAACGGAAACATTCACCATACCCTCCCTGTGAATACAGACCTTATTATAAACTACTTGTAAGAATACTAAAATATAAAAAAGCATGACTATTTAAAACATGTCTGTACTTACTAAATATCCTAATAAATGGAACTAAGGGACACTTTTAAACACAGCTGGGAACAGACAGGTTTTATTTAATCTTAGATGAGTAACTAAATCTTAATAAACGTTAGTTTACTCACTTCCACAATGAATAAAGTAATCTCACTAGCATCTTTTTTGGAGTTGAATGGAACCAAGGAAAGAACAGTCGCTCTATGGCCTCTTGGTTATCAATTAGTAAGAGTACTGATGAGAACTCTGAATTCTGAACCTGTCATTCATATGGGACAGTGAAAGGCCACTGTAGAGGAGGCACCCTGCAGAGAGAGTGCACAAAAGCCAGGTACTTGCACAGTGAGTAGGCCTAACTAGAGGACCAGGATCTCTACTTCAGGTCTGCTTCAATAGAGAACCTCTGTGAGATATTGTTCTTAATTAAATTTGCCACTACAAGTTTAAATATAATATCTTAAAATTGTGTCAGTGAGAAAAATTAACAAATGCTATAGAAAATTTAAGCAATATAATAAATTAATTCAATTTTGTTGACATATACAAAACTCTAACTAGCAAATTTTAACTCAATCATATTTTAGGCCTAAGAGCAACCTCAATAAAATACTGAGAATTGACATCAATTGGAATGCATCTCTGATGATAATAAAATTTAATTAGAAATCAATAATAAATATGTATACATATCCATCTGCTGCCACATCCCAAAAAAGTCTCCAGCCGCAAAACATATTATAAATATGATTTCTAATATTCAAGTAACAAATAATCCTTTTTTCATATAGGTTAAAACTAATTATAAAAGAAAAAAACAATTTATGAGACTACTATAACTTACAAGATAAGTACAGTTTAAGAGAATAAAAAAATAAGAATATTTTACTTAATAACAATAAAAATCCTATACAAGCTGCTAAGCAGGAAACTACAATTGTGCATAAACACCGTGATTAATTAAAATTTACCCCAGAATTGTAAGAACTATATAAGAAAAACTTAAACAACTGATTCTGAAATTTATGTGGACGAATAGTAAAAGTCCATTAGGATAATGCAATTTTGAAAGAGATAATCAAAATAGAAGGACTTACTCTACCAGATTTTAAACACGATCTGGTAATAATGTGGTAATAGTAGAGGAACTAAGTGCATGTCCGTTGCACAGAATAGAGGGCACAGAAACAGAGGTTTGATGCAGGACAGCGTGACAGCACAATTCTGGAGGAAAAGGACGGGTTTTTTAGCAAATGATGTTGAAAACTTGGATCACTTAGTAAAGAAAATAAAATGTTTTCCAAAGAGATTAAAAGATATAAGATCTTAATGTTCATTGTAAAACTCTAAGGCAAATAAAAGGAAACTATATATTCTCTACTCTTAGTTTAAAAGGATTTCCATTAAAATACCTCAAAAGGAGACAACAATAACTGAACACAACAGCAACAAAATTAAAAAAGACCTCAAAATCACATACCATAGAGGGGAATGTTGATGATTTAAATTCAAGTATTTCCCTTTAACAGAGAAAAAATTAAGAGTCATGACACTCTGGGAGAAGATGCCCACGATGGTAAAATAAGTCAAATCATTTATCAGCAAGTTAAAGAAAAAAAGTAGAGAAAAGCTAACAAAAAATGAAAACATTAAAAAAGATGGAAAATCTAGTAGAAACAAATGAGCATGATAATTTTACTAGCAGATGTCCTGTGAGTACTAACGAAGATGTTGCATATTTGCTGTTTCATCATATTGCCTTATGAAAGTTACAGAATGAGAGATCTGGCAATTTTAGAAACCTTTCTACAGTTAATTGAACAGGATATGATAAATTCAAAGAAGGCAGAAAAATCAGAGAACTGCATTGACAATGACTATTAGAGAGAAAATGTGCTATTTTTGACTTACATCTTGGTATATGTAGTACATTAATAAGCATTAATGTCAATTTTGTGCTGATATATTTTTAATTTTCATACTCATGACCGTTTTCTTAATCACATAATTAAAAAGTTTCAAATTATAACTTTAGACTATCAATCTCAGTTCTGGAATTGAGAGTGGTTTTGTGTTAGCACATTGAAGTATCTGATTTAAAATATCAACTTTCTGCATTCTTCTACATAGAATGCATAATCACACAGAGCATTTGTAAAAGTGACAGGGCCTTGGATGGCAGACCTTTTAAAAATACATAATTAAATGTAGTAGAAAAACTCAACAACTAGGACTTAGCCAAGAGGAAATTAGATTAGAAAGTTTTCAAGTGTGGATTGAGCAGATCAAGACAACTAACATTCCATCATACTGTCTGCACTTTTTAATTACAAATCCAACAATTTTTTTAAAGATTTTATTTATTTGTTTTATAGAGAGAGGGGAAGGGAGGGAAACAGAGAGGGAGAGAAACAGCAATGTATGGTTGCCTCTCACATGGCCCTCAGTGGAGACCTGGCCTGCAACCCAGGCATGTGCCCTGACTGGGAATCGAACTGGCAACCCTTTGATTCCCAGCCCACGCTCAATCCACTGAGCTACGCCGGCCAGGGCAGTCCAACAACTTTTTAAAAACACTTTATTTATTTATTTTTAGACAGACGGGAAGGGAGGGAGAAAGAGGCAGAGAAACACCAATGTGTGGTTGCCTCTCACATGTTCCCAACTGGGGACGTGGCCTGCAATCCAGGCATGTGTTTTGACTGGGAATTGAACCAGTGACCCTTTGCTTTGCAGGCTGGCACTCAATCCACTGAGCCACACCAGCCAGGGCCAAATCCAATAATTTAATATATTGTTTTTGAATGTAAAATAACTATGGCTTATATGTTTTCACCAATTTTAATATGAGGTAAACAAAAAAATATTTTATAACAAAGTAATACCTGTTAGAAACTACTCCTAGAAAATAGGAGAATGAGAAAAGTTGAAGACTGAAATGTATTATCTTTTTGTTGTTTTTACTTAATGGGGTATTCCCTTGGAATTGGGGGACACTAATATGCATCCAGGGTAAGTTAAGTTTTTCAGTCCATTTGATTAGTTTATGACCTTAATTTGCCAATCACTGGTTATCTACCTCATTTCCTTTAATCCTAGAGGCCTTTAGTTTCTTTTAAAGAATTGGGTATAGCTTGAGCTATGATTCTTATTAAGATCTATGCATGTTGGTATATTCCAGAATTTGGGGAGAACATGTATATTTCTAAGGCAGAGTCTAAATGGTGTTGCCACCCTTCCAGGGGACTTTCCCATAGCTACTGGGTAGGCCTCTATTGACCAAGATGGGTAATTGACCATGAGAAGATAGTGGTAATACATGTGGACAACAAAAATGGCTACAGGCTATTGCTTCCATTTCTTCCAACATTTCTTTGTATATCTTTTTTCCGGTTCACCTTTGCACCATTTCCCTTCTTCCCTAAAAATTCCATCCTGTCCTTTGAACTCACAGTCCAATATCAACAAATTCCCCTACATCCTAAACTTCCTCCTTGGGTATTTCTGTCACCTTCATGAGCTAAGAGAAAATTTCCCCTGATGATAGTGTTTTCCCTGAAGATTACTCAAATTTTAGTATTGGTTCTATCACCACCTTAGTTACTAGAACCATTGCCAGGTCATGACTCACCCTTTCTCCAAAACCCACTCCTTTGACATTCCTGCCATCAGATATTTGCTATCACCTTTTATTCCTTGTTATTGTTGCTTACTAACATCTCTACACCTTCTGTTCTTCTGTCTCTCCATTTTCCACTACACATCACCCCTCTCATGCTCATATTTTCTTCCTTGGCCAGACGATATCCTATCATCTCTTACTTTCTAATATCCTCTTTCCCCTTCTACAGTTTTAAAAAGCCTTGGATGTGAGAACACCACTCATATAATACCACACAACCATGATTACTGAAGACATTTTAAATTCATGACAACACGGTTCTAACGGCACTTTAGCAGTGACTGACAAGCCGACTCTATTTCCCTAGCACACAGGTTCTCCCATTCTCTGTAAGGATTATTTCACCTCTCCCTTTAATCCCAAACCTCTTCCTCAGCCAACGCCCTTAACAGAATACTTCCTCCTGTTTCCTTAAAACATTAGAAACAATTTGACAGTTGCAGATGCATAGGTGCACTGTCTGGACCTCACAATCCCTTGTACAGCTCCTGAACTAATTCCTCCAGCTGCTGCAGGCTTACCTGCTAAAGGCTTGCCCCTGTGACCTACACATGCTTGTCCTTGGGCACTGCAGCTGCCATTCTCATACAGCCGGAAGTGCTTGGGAATTTACATTTCACTTCCACCTCCAAGCAAGTCTGCAGTCAATTACTAACAGGTGTGGAGTTACATCATCCCAGCTCCTTTGTCCCAAAGATGGACAGCTCCAGACTGTAATTTACACTCCTCAGATCCCTTTCGGATCAGGGTCAGTTTGAAACTTCACGCAAAATCACAAACTTGCATAGCTCCTTCCTCTTACCTATCCCTCTACCCCTTATTTTCTTACTGATATCTTTTAAAATCATCTCTTAATAAATTGCATTGAATTATTGGTTCAGAGTCTTTTCTGGAAGAACTAAACCAAGAATAGTGGCAGAAATGTTCTCATGTTTCCAATAGCAAATCTATCAACTATCTTCAACAGCACTCACACACACTGCCTTCCCTCCGACTGTAATGAAAGAAGCGTCTTTTCACAAGGCCAACATATCCACGATCTGATGCTTCTCAAGGACTGTGCTCACGCCATGATCGTTCTCTTCTCATTCAGCACTATCTCTCTGGCTCACTCCCATCAAACAAACATACTTCAGTATTCCTTACTCTTATAATCCAACAAACCTTTTCCTAGATCCCAAAAATTATCTAAGAATCCTGTGTGTGTTAATCATTCACCAAGGGTTTTTGGTACTTGAAATCCATACTTGCTTATTTCTCATCTTCTTAAAAACTACTCTATTTAGGCATGATTTCCACAATGCACCTCTCAATGCCAAAATGTTTTGTTCCATCTTCTCACACTTGACCACTCGGCAATATTCGGCAGGTGACTGACTACTCCCTTCTATTTTTGGATGTGATGACAGACAGTAATGCGTTTACATTTACGTCGCTGACTGTACTTTCTGAGTCACCATGACCAGAACTACATTTTTCTTGGGTAGCAGCATTCAGTAGTTCTGAAATCTTTATCTCTAGTCCTGAAAAGACTGCTATGACATGAAAACTTCTGACAATTGCATTTTGCTAGCCTGATTTTATAGTTCATAACTTAAAGTATTACAATAATCACAGCATTTAAAAAATGGGGCCCTTAGTAATCATGTAATCCAATCAATATTTGGATTTAAAGATTAAGCATGTGTTCTGTCCAAACTGATGTGTAAACTGAAGGTGAAATTATGTTTTTTATAATTAAACAACTTAACTGACTTACAGATGTGCAATGTGATAGGACCAGGAGTACATAGGAATGGTTAAGAAAATGGACTCTGAAGCCAGACTGCCTGTTGGAATTCTAGTTCTGACACTAACTAGCAGTGATGTCTTTTTTTTTTTTTTTAATTTATTGTTGTTCAATTACAGTTGTCTGCATACTCTCCCCTCCCCTCCCCCTCCAATCCCACCTCCTTTCCCTGCCTCCCTCCCCACCCTTGGTTCTGTCCATGTGTTCTCTATAGTGGTTCCTGAAGACCTTTCTCCCCATTGTCCCTTCCCCCCTCCCCCTGGCCACTGTCAGACTGTTGTTAATTTCAGTGTCTCTGGTTCTGTTTTGCTTGCTTTTTGCTTTTGTTGATTATGTTCCAGTTAAAGGTGAGATCATATGGTATTTGTCCCTGAAGTGAGTTAATCACCCTCTTAGAAACCTCTGATGGTTATAGCAAAGATTACATTTACATTCGTAAAGGACAGAGACTTGTGCCTTACACATGGTAAAACTTCAGTAAATGAACTATTTGTCTTACTGTTTTTCACATACGTTCAACAGAAATAACACATACAATTTTGAATCAATGTATGATTATGTACAATGATTACAGTTGACTTGTAATTACTCCCTGGGCAGAACAAGGGAGTATCTACCTTTTGTTTCAGAACCTATGACTAAATTTTAACTTACAGTATGTGACTCAAAATACAACACAATATTTAACTTATTACCCAAACAATTTTACTTTAAATATCTCCAAGAGGCATTTGAAACCGGAGTTGATTAGGATTTGGGGACTAAAGTCTTTTCAGCCCAATATTACTTGTTCAAAGTTTCTCACAACAAAATCACAAAATCAGTAAGTTTTGGTCAATTTTCAGAAAAAATTATGAACATGTAATCATTGTGCTAAATAAACTCTTTAATTTAAATTAATTTTCATCATTTTAAACAAAGCTATGTTAGAAAACAATACATTTCTAGTTGTTTCTGATTACAACAACCAAGGCAAACTCTTTGAAACCACAGAGGAGGGTATCAATGAGATTTCCTGTGTACTTCACTCATTTAAGACTTTGAAAAATTATGATCTTAAATAATCACTGGGTAAGAAATGGCTTATATATTTAAAAATGATCTGACTGGAAATAATTAAAACATGATTCAAATTCCTTTATTTATATCTGGATTCTAAGTTTCCAATCTATTCATTCCTTGTGTAATCATTTATAAGCTGAAACTATATTCAATTAAATATGTTAAAAGTGAATGAAATCATTTTAGGATAATATTTTTAAGTTTCACCCACAGTGTGTAAGATTTAATTTTACCAGATAAAATTAAATGGTACTATTAAAAATATGTAGCTGCTTTTAATCTTCAGTGAAGTGTTTAAAATCCAAGGAAAATAAATAGCAATTACCTGCTAAAAATAAACAAAAAATAAAAATAGAGTAAGTTTAAACATTTTTTATCTCAAAATATTAACCATTATGGCTCTTCCATTAATTTTTTAAAAAAATTTCAAGATTTTATTTATTTAGTTTTAAAGAGAGGGGAAGGGAGGGAAAAAAAGAGGGAGAGAAACATCATTGTGTGGCTGCAGCTCCTACGCCCCCTACTGGGAACGTGGCTTGCAATCCAGGCATGTGCCCTGACTGGGAATCCAACCAGCAACCTTTTGGTTCGTAGGCCAGCATTCAATCCACTGAGCCACACTATCCAGGGGCCATTAATTTTTTAAATTACAGTAATTAAATATTCTCATTTTCATAAGATTTTATTAATTATCAATATACAGATAGCTATATCCATAGTAGCATATTCCCAATAGAAAATTAGATTTGATTCTGTAACACTTTTCCAGGGGTTAGTTAGAAATATAGGATAATTCTTTCAGAAAAATGATAATCTTTGATTGTTCTCTCTAGTATGTTTATGACCATAATGTGGGGCAAGCCATTTTTCAAGAAAACCTTACATTCAGTATACCAATGTCAAAAATTCAAAATTGCTGTGTTATAATCAAAATAAATATTTGGTCTTTGTCCTTTTTTCCTGGCACAGAGCTCCTAAAACCCTTGGAACTCTCCTGAGTGATGACAGTGTCTTTTATAAGCTAATGAGAGAATGGAGAGCTAGGAAGGCTGGGGAAGGTTGAGGGTAGTGGAAGGGGCTCAACAGCTTCAGGATGGGGGCTAGTGTCTCGAAAATCAAGCCAAGATTAGAGGACTGCAATTTTCAGGATCCTGTAAAGCAGGATGTCAAATTCTTTTTCACTGGGGGCCACATCAGCCTTCCTGTTGCCTCCAAAGGACCGAATGAGGTTTTAGGACTGTATAAATGTAACCATTCCTTAACACTTAAGGGAGAGCTTGGCCGCAGGGTACAAGGTAGTGGGCCAGGCAAAACAAGGTGGGGGCTGGATTCAGCCCTCAGGCCTGGTGTTTGCCACCTGTGCTTTAAAGTATGCTTAATAAAATTGTATAATACATTGGTTTGTATTGGAAGATAAATAAAAGACTGTTTCTAAGGTTTCAGAGGTATCGAAATAATAATCAAGTGATTATTTTTTAAAGAAAAAAAAATTCTGTTGCTTGGATAATTTTTATTAATGATTAACTCTTCTCCAAACTGTAAAACCTATTTTTTGTTTCTTAAATTCAAGAAATTACATATAAATATTACTAAATATGTTTGAAATACAACGTCTTTACTTGTTAAAGTATTTGGATATTTGCATTTATGAAAAGCATATACATTATATATAGTATATATTATATAATATTTTGTAATTATGTATATAAAACATAATATAGTATGTATTATATAATATATTATTAATATAATATATAATGTAACATTATTATAGTATAATAATATATACTATGTGTCATAGTATATACATTATCATAGTATAATAATATATACTATGTGTTATATAATATAATACACATATAGATATGGATAGATCTTATAAGCAGAATATTAAGTTTATGACCTGTGTGTGTACACACACACACATATAAATAGAGGATTAAAATATTTTGCAATAATGTTACATTTTTTAAGAATATATAATTTTCTTTCCAGGTAGATGAATGTCTCTGAATACAATAAATACTTGCCGATTCTGAGTCATGATAATTTATCACATTACTTTAAAGGAAAGTACCCACTGGTCAATAAGTTATCATAACTCAGTCATAATTCCATCATATAAAGGATGAACTGTCTTGTCTGTTCTCCTTCTTATTTAATATCTAAGATAATCTAGATATGAGAAATATCTAATATTTAATACCAGTCTACACATGTACATTCAATCTCACCCCGCCTTGCCTACTCGCCTGTAGATACCATGCAATCGTCCTTTCTTTTCTCAGCATCAATTAATTGTCCATTCATACAAGATTAGAAGAAGCTGTATTGTCTCTCATGCTAAAACTGAATCAATCAACAAAACAAAAACAAAAAACTAAAAAGTCTCTTGACCCAGTTTGTTCTTCCAGCTACTATATTTCAACTCTTATTTACAGAAAAAAATCTGAAAAGAGTTGTTTTACATGCGGTGTTTAACATCTCTCTTTCCATTTTATTTCCAGTCCATCCTATTTTATTTTTAGAGACATAGCTAGGTAAACCGTTGGTTCTGAGATATCAAAGGTATCAAAATAATAAGGCTTCATTAACCACTCTACCAAAACAGTTAATTGTCAAATGCATAAAGCTTCCTGCTGCTAAATCCAGTGGTTAAGCCTAAATCCCCATTTTAATTAAAATGCTTGATTCACCTAACTTCCAAATCAAGCTTTCTTCCAATCTCACTGGCTACTCTTTCTAAATCTACTTTGCAAGCTCTTCAAGATCTCTAAAAGTTAGCATCACCCAAGATTTTCATATCTGGTATTTGCATTTTACATGTCTATCTTCAATCCTTTTATTTTACCCAGTCTCATGCATTTAAAATTAGATCTACCCTGACCCACTCTTCCAAGAAAATAGTTCCCACACTCCTATAGCTAAGGAGTATCCAAGGGGCAGCTGTTTGTGGGAGGGGTGGACAGAACTTAGATATGCAGGCTGAAGTGTCCAAGTCAGCATGCCTGTGTCTGAGGCCTCACGTGTCATGTGGCATGGGCTAGAACTGGGGGCAGGAGGAGAACGAAGATGGGTATTGAACCAGGGGCCACATCCTGGTATGAAACTGAGGAGGATTCTAAATTTAGACCTGATTTTCCAAGTGGTTTTTAAGGTATATCTGGCAGAGTAGGAGATTAGAGCATGTTTTATTTGCAATTTGGTACTCTTGCCCTGAGCTCTGCAAATGTTGAAACTGGCTTATTCGTTTCCACAGGGGTTTGAGCCTGTTCCCTTTGCCAGAACATGCTCTCTTCCCAAACAGGTGGTGATGTGATCCAGACAGGTGATGCTAGGAAGGAGAGTATGGGAAATATTTCCCACCGTGATCATGGAAGAAAAACCCATGAAGAAAGGCTTAGGAAAAGAGGCATTTTTTTCTCTCTTCTTTCCTGTTTGTGAATGCAGTTGAAGGAATAATGCCGGGAGCTGAAGGAAACATCTTTGGGCCTCAAGCTGACACAGTGAATGACAACAGCAAATATAGGGAAGATGATAAAAGATAGAAAGAGCTTCGGTCCTAACTGATACCACTGAGGCATTGAACCAGCTCTGGAACCACCTATCTTGATGTGATGTTCCATAAATCATCAATGTCATTATAATCCAAGCTACTGTATGGATCAGCAGGTGCCATCTTTACAGAAACATACACTTCAGTGAGAAAAATAATCTGGCTACAAAGTCACTCTCAATTTTTTTGCCATATCTGCATACTGCTTTTACTATTATTACTTTTTCAATGATCTCTGTGTCAAGTTTTTAAAGGAAATATATCAGTCATAAATTTTTAAAAAAAGAATCATTTGCCATTGTAGAAGATGATAAAGATATATAAAATGAAATCAATACTGAAAATAAAATATAGAACACTAAATATAAATCAAATTAGATCAAATTAAATCTATACAGTTGAGGACTTCAAATTTAAATCTCCAGCTTTCACTATTTCAACTACCTACTTAGCATTTACAATGCAATGTTTATTAAGACTTTAAAAGTTACATTGCACCCAATCCCTTATGATCAACCCCCAATGTGTTTTGTCCTACAGTTTTGCACATTTCAGTAATAACACCTCACCCTCCCAGTATTCCGAGCCAGAAACTTTGGAACCACACTCCACTCCTTTTTTTTTTTATACTCCATGTAAATTAATGAAAATTCTCTAAATTCTCTTCAAAATATATTCGCAATTTTAGCATTTCTTATTTATTAAACTAATGAATAATTAAAGGATAAAGAATAAAATCAAAGATCATAAATTAAAAATTAAATAAAACAAGTATCCATTAGTAAATGAGTGGATCAAAAAATGGTGGTTCACTTACATAATGGAATACTAAGCAACAGATAGAAAGAAGGAACTTTACCCTTCGTGACAGCAAGGATGGAACTAGAGAGCATTAGGCTAAGTGTAATAAGCCAGGTGGCGAAAGACAAATACCATATGATCTCACCTATAACTGGAACCTAATCAAGAAAACAAACAAGAAAGCAAAAAAGAACCAGAGACATGGAAACAAAGACCAAACTGACAGTGATCGGAGGGGAGGGGTAGGGAAAACAGGGGAAGAGGCAAGTCAAGGAACATGAATAGAGGACTCATGGGCATGAACAATGGTGGGAGTTGACGTGGGAGTGGGGGGGCAGGGCAGGGGACAGCAATGGGGAAAAAGGTAGGACCACTGTAACTGAAAAACAATTAATAAAATTAAAATATAAATCTTTGTAATATAATGCCATTTACAGAGGGAAAATATGTAAATAATATGAAAAAATGTTATATAGTCACAGTCATTCTCATATTTTTTCCATTCTTACAAAAATTACCATGTTACCATTTGGGGGGAAAAAACTAAGAGTCTTATGAATAGTTAGTTTAGATTAATTCTGCTGTGGTATATACAATTACTTCAGAAATGTTGTTTTCATAAAAAAAAAAACAAAAAACAAAACTGATTTTCAACCTTTTCCAAAGTCTGAATGCACATTTTTGTTGGATATAAGAAAATCATCATCTAAGCCAAATGCATAGAATGAATGAGCTGCTAATTTTTTGTTATTATAAAGAAAAATTATTTTTCCTGTAGGTATTGTTTCAGGTTTTCTCAATCTTAGACTAAAATTGATTCTCCTAAATCTGATATAAATCTAATTATGCTGGGGATGAGTGAAACTATTATTTGATCTCAAGGTATAATGCACAGCAATTCCAGTGTGCTGTGACGGTCATCCTTCAAACTTGTTTTCTCAAATGTCAGCTCTCAGTGTATGAAGTACACCGAAAACAGCGATGCACAAAACACTGGTGCCTAGAAAGGTTATATACAAGGATTTGAGTGTCAGTTAAGGAAAAGCCCCCCATAAAGAGATCAACTGTTTCACATTTCAGAAAACTCAAAGCTACAACCAAATAGCATAATACAATGAGATTTGCAGGAAAACATGCAGAAGGCTCAGATTTGTGAATCAATGACTAAAATTTATTTTCTAAAGAAATGAGTGTTAAATCCTGGAATTAAGTTAATCAGCAAAGGATTAACTGCTACCTAAAGAAGCTCTGAACTTGAAGCACAACAAACACAAAGATCTCCAAAAAGTGTTGCTTGGATTGTATTATACTGCAAATGCACCTGAGTCATTTATGATAAAGTTACGGCACATTTCTGGTGTTATATACCCACAGATCAAGCATGGGGAGGAAGATTGGAGAAAATGAGAAAACTGACAGATGATATTCATTTTCAGAATGTCCTTAAACATTATTTTATCTTATTACAATAAATATAATAAACCTATTCAAGGTTCTGACTCTTTCCCGGAATTGAAGGGTTTGAGGTACATATGCGCATGTGGTAGTACACAAAATTTTGGGTGAAACACATCTTCAGAATAGTTTCTGACCTAATAATCTTTTTACAAGAGAGACAGCAGTTTCTAAATGCACCTCTAAATATTTAAAATAATTTTGAATCTCTGAAATATTCATTTTAATTTAGTGGTTGAATGGTAAGAGGTAAACTATAACACAATTGATTTAATGGAGATGTAAGCTAATTTTTATGGATTGTATGGCTATATTGAGCTTCCTTTTTAAAAATGCAAGTTAATATGCCCAAAATTATATTATTAGTTAATATTTTTAAGATATTTTATTTATTCATTTATTTTTATACAGAAGGGAAGGGAGGGAGAAAGAGAGGGAGAGAAACATTAATGTGTGGTTGCCTCTCATGTGGCCCCCACCAGGGAGCTGGCCTGCAACCCAGGCATGTGCCCTGACTAGGAATCGAACAGGCGACCCTTTGGTTCACAGCCTGCGCTCAATCCACTGAGCTACACCAGCCAGGGCTTATTAGTTAATATTTTGAAAAGAACAGGACTTTACTAAAAATAATTTCCTCAAAACATCCAGAAAACTTTGAAGGACAAATATTTTTATTAACACAACTCAGAGCCAGATATATTGTTCTCATATTAAGGTTCAAACTCTTTTTAGGATATTGCTCTGACTACAGTATAAAGATGATACATTACAAAAAGCAAGCTACACTTAATATATTATATTATTTAACAATATAAATAATTATGAATATATTATTATAAAGTAGAAAATGTTCAGTGTTAACATATTCTTGTGAGATTATTACATTTTCAAGGTTATATCAATTTACTTCTCTACCTTCAATTTTTTTAGAATCCTACAACTCTTGCCTGCAGAACAGACTAATATAATACAACTAGTCAAGCTGAATGGAATTCTGACTTAACGATTTCTACCAATATTTAGAAATAGTCCTCAAAATAAAATTTACCTTCTAGAGTAACAAAGTTATTATGGGTACAATTTCTATTCTTCCCTGAAGTTATTCAGAAGACTTCTTAGACTTCTTTGCATGTGGTAGATATCTAAGCTCACTGAAGACATTTGTTTTTGGGGGGTTTTTTCCCCTTCAGAATTAACTACAGAACTTGCTATTTGTTAGTCAAATGAGCATTTCACTCCTAGAGCCAATTCTTCATGATAGTTTCAGTTTGACTTTAATAAAAACGGAATCATGTCATGCAACTTCTTAATGACACCATCTGGTAAACAAAGCCAATCAATTTTTAATGTGGTTTTAATAAGAAGTTGAGCAAATTTCATGATGAAAAGCATTAAGGACCAATCACAGCAATATACTTCCACATACAGTGTTAAAAATAATGAAAACTATCCTATATGGGCATTAAATTATGTGCTGTATGTTTTACACATATGATTGTATTTAATTACCACTCTACTAGGAGCATGTAGATACAATTATTCCTGTTGCAGAGGAGATACTGAGACAAAGAGACATAATGTAACTTGCAAGATCATATAATCCTTACAGGACTGAACAGAAATAGAAACCCAAATGTGTCTGACACTATAGTTATTCCTCCTCTTTAATGTCTTCCTTTAGCTACTAGAGCTCAGGGAAGAAGAGGAAAGTGAACGATGTTTGTTTAAACCATCTGACAATGTGTTTGCTGACCCATCACTCAAGTAAAACCTAAGTTACAGGAGGGATCAGATAAATAAAATGACTAGAACAAAATCGGAAGTCTGGATACAGAAGTCAGTCCATGGGAAAGGGCAAAGGGAGAGACGCAGGAGATAAAAATCGAGTACATTCCTCATCCCTCCATATAGGTGCCAATTTTCTTTCTTAGTCCTAGAAGCTTTTATTATTACTTTGTAGTTTTCAAAGTACTTATGAAGTGATTAAATACATTTTCCAAAAGTAGAAGTAGTTGACAAGTACAGACACATCAAATTATGTTTTAAAGGTAAATGTCAACATTGCCCTAAATGCTGCTCAAGAATTAAAGCTTTATATATCATAACACTTCAGTGACACCGTAAGTTAATTTTGTGCTGGTAACAAGTCAGTCATTGTTTTATTCACATTTACATACATATTTTCAGAATTAGGTTACAGTTTTGCAATGATTACTGTAAGCTCCAATTTCAACTTGTCAAAAATTCAACCAAAAAGTTTAAATGACTGGAATTACTTTATTCTTCCAAATATAATAACCTATTTTGATGAAAAAGAGACAAAGTACAAGTAGCAAGTAAAAAATATTGTTTAAATTTAATTATTTTCAGTAAAATTTTAAAACTGGCATACCTCATTTCCTCTTTAATCATATTACTATTCACTTTATTTGTTAATTTTTTCCAGAGTATAGCATTGATATAGTAATAAGCAAGCCAAATGAATATTCTATACTTAAAATCAAATGTGTTTAAAATGAGTGAAGTAAATTTGGAATTAAAATGTAATTCAAGTGTTTTTTTAAATGATAATTAAATTATGGTCAACTGGAGTCAGCAAGGTATAGGATTAAGGAAGAGAACATCAGTAGAAACACAGCAGGGATAGAACGTGAAGCCAAAGAAACACATCTAGAATGGCCGGGGGTGGGGTGGGGGACACGTGGATTGAAAAGAGGCTGAAGAGAGAATGGGACGACCGATCAGGAACACTGTTCAGACCATTGTAGGGGAACTGGACTTTCATGTAAGAGTAACAGGAAGCCACTGAAGAGTTTTACCCAAGAAAGTTGCATGGTCAGATTTAACTTTTGAAGAGATCGCTCTCACTGATCAGGACAGGGGCGAGAATCAATATGGGGAAAGCAGTGAGGAGACCCCTGCCCTGGCTCTGTAGGAGCTGATGGTGGCCTGAAAGGAAATGGCGGCAGTGAATTAGGGAGGAGCAAACACATTTCCGGTAGAGGAGATATTTGGTGTGAAAGAACATGTATAGCAACAGAGATTTTGAAAAATGAAGGAATTGTTTTAGACAGGCAGCAACTTCCAGAAGGTCTTATATGATATTCTTTTCTTTTAATAAACTGGACAAAGTGGTCTGTCTTATTCCTCACTTTATAAAATTACAGAAAACCAAAGCAAGTAAACATTATTAACTTCTATGCTCTGTCTCATGGGCTCAAAAAAAAAAAAAAAAAAAAAAAAAAGACTTTCCAGAGAAATGATGTTTATACCTTTAAAACGAATATTCTCACATCACCCATTTAAAAATATAAATACTTATTTTTTTCAGAAATTTTAAATGACAAATTTTGTGTTTGCTTAATGTTCAAAATCATTATTAGTTTTAATTCTTCTTTCCATACCAACTATGCCCTATTGATTTCTTTACAAGCACTCCTTAAATAGTTAACATATTTTAAATAAAACAAAATGTCCTTCAGATTCTGGGAAGTTCTAAGATATATTTTCTTTCTTATTGTCTCTCTTCAATAGTTCTATATATCCTGTAGATGACCATCTTTCCTATTTCATAGAGAGGAATAGATAGAAATCCCTCAACTGACTGCCCTACGCTGCTTCGAACATGTCTATATCACACTTAGTTATTTCATCCAGTCTCAGTGGAAAACAGTCCTCCCTCCTGGCTTCTGGTAACTCTGGAAAAGGGTCCTTCATGAAATCTAACATACTAGAGTTGCTTTACCATGGTTCTGGCTCTCATTTCCTATAGTTCCTCAGGTCACAACTGTAATCATGATTCCCTTTCTTAAATTTCTGCCCACTCTATTCTTTGTTCTTTCCCATTCACATATCCATCTTCATCTTAAAACTACCTTCTGTACCTTTTCTAATAAAGTACCCAATTTCTCTCTTTGTCTTATTGACTTTTTAAAAAGCATCATCACAAGCTGTTTGATTTCCTCTGCTCATTTGATGCTTGGGTATGTTTCATTATTATGCCACTGTAGATAGGACAGGGAGGCTCAGTAAGGTTAAATAAACTTTCCAAAGGTTCTATAGTGTGGAGCAGTTTAGACAGAATTCTAATCAAGATTTTCTTATTTAAGGCTCTTACTTGAAATATAAAGCTTGATGCCATCAATGTCACCATGTAATTGTTTCCTTTTGTAAGTTTGTTTTTCTAAATAGTAATATCATAAAGTGTTATTTCCTACTACCTAAAGAAATACATATGAATAATGAAAGGATAAACCTATCTTTTAAATAGCATGATTGCACTAAGTACATGACCTTTTTCTGATTCTTAACATGTTAAAAACTAGTACATAAATATCAATGTTTTATTTGCTTATTTATGATATTACTTTAAAACCATGACATAAATGATAATTATTACTTTTATATCATTTTATACTAAAGAATAAGAGATAGTAAGATGTTGTAATTATACTCAAGTGAGTAAATGTACATTGTGATAAAGAAAATACTTCATTTAATTTACCCAAACACAATTTTACCAGGATCATATAGTCCGAGGAACTAAAACTATATATTTTTGTTTTTTAACTACATTTTATTTTTAAAAATATTTTATTTATTTATATTTAGACAGAAGGGAAGGAGAAAGAGAGGGAGAGAAATATCAATGTGTGGTTGCCTCTTGTGCACCCCTAACTGGGGACCTGGCCCACAACTGAGGCAGGTGCCCTGATTGGGAATTGAACCTGTGACCCTTTGTTTTGCAGGTTGATGCTCAATCCACTAAGCCACGTCAGCCAGGGCTTTTTTTAAACTACATTTTAGAAGGGCAGTCTAATTGTGCACAAATCAAAAACATGATAGCTATTATCTCAACTAAGTTCTAACTAGGCTTACAAAAGACTATTACTTGCAGTAGATAATTTTTAGTTTACTCCACTATGTTATTATTTTCTAATTCTTTAGCTATCCTTCTCAATTAACTTAGGCAGATAATTGATTCAACAAAATGAATCACTTAATGTCAATATACTTTTGTCACTAAAGTCCTTAATGTATTAATTTATTCTGTAGACATTCGCTGAGGCTCTGCTATGGGCAAGGCACTTTGTCAGGCACTCAATGTAGAAAGATGGAAAATGGGTGAAAGAGCTCTATCTGAATCGTTCAAGGAGAATGTCGGCAGCACATGAAAATCACAGGTGACTTCAGGAAATTTCGGAAAGTACATTCATTTAAATACAGAAACTTAACCAAATTAATACATAGACAGATTATATACAAAGGCAACTTAATATACAATATATATTACTGAATAAAATACATCTGAACATATCTGTCTTTCTCAAATATCATAGACTCTAAAGGAACAAGATAAATATTTTGGTTATACCAAGGAACCGTATTTCTTTTCAGAAAATGTAAATTAGCTTCTTTTTCTGTATATATAAAGGAAGTACTACTAGGGTGGAAAGTAATGTGAATATTTTCATATATCTGCATGGCTAGGGTTTTCTGCACATAGACAAGTGGAATTTGGGTTGAAGACAAACCTGGGAAGTTAAAAGATGATTTAATTACTGAGTAGAGAGTGATAGACAGCTGAAGGGATTTACTTCCCATGAGGAAAAAAGGTTAACATTTCAAAGGTGAGGGGAGGTAAAGCCTGGGACCATATATTTATATTCCAAATGATTTTATTTCAGGAAGTTGAAGTTCCTCCTCCTATCTCAGGAGAAGAGACAGGCATCTGTATAACAGTTCCTATATAAATGCCCAGATTAATAAGTAGGGGCTCCGGTCTGTGGTGTAGAATTCCCCCTTCTGGTACTCGCAGATGCCGCCATCTAGCTCTCTTCGCATTCTTCTGATGGGGGCATGGGATCTTGGGAACTGATGCCGTTATTGCTCTAAGAAATGATACTCTGCCTGATCCAGAAACTTCATATTTGTTTTCAGAACAAAATAAACAAATGCATGTATTAAAATCTTATCATGTTGTAAATCAGAGTTGGGGGTGTTTCCTTGAAGACAGAGCTTCATTATACTCATTTTCAGGCAGATCAAGTTACCTTAATAGTCATTAAATAATTTTATTCAGTAAAGACAACACACTGATTTTTATCATTTTGCCATAAGATTTCAATACAATTAAAAGCAAGGATAGTTTAGTGTATCAAAGTAAGGCAACTTAAAAAAAAAGAAAAAAGAAAAATCACTTACTTGATATTATCAAGACAGCCCGATTCAGGTTTCAGAATGGCAGTATGATGAAACATTTTATATAAAGCAATCCCAAGGAAGATTACATTAAGCTGAAATGTAAAAGGTACTGTTATGTACCATAACTGGAGTAAAGTAAGTCTATTCAACATAACAGATGAGTTGTTCTGGGAAATTAGCTCTCACTACACTTTTAAAGAAATTGGATCATAGATGATTGCCTAGTCTTTTAGTAAAGGCAAGAAGCCAGTTTGGGGAATTGGAATACCAATGAGGTACAAAGCACTGTTATGCCAAGTACACGGAAATACTAAAATCGATCTAGTTTTGAACCGACAGATCAAAAGGGTTATAAAACTCTGGTTAAATTCTGATGTTAAAAGAAGTAGGATTAAAGTAGAAGGGGCATGCAATGAGGTCATTATATTACTGAAGTCAGAGAGAGTATATGGTTTAAAACAATACAAAACAAACACGTCCAGTGTAAACGCCATATACCGTATGTATGTAAACTGTGGCAAATCGCCCTTGATCACCTTAGTTGTTTATATATTCCAGAAATTGTTTGGGGAGATTAAGAAAATCCATACTAAGTCCCACAAAATCTTTTTAAGTAATATAGGGTTGCAATCTTTTATCAAATTAGAAAAGCATATGAAATAAAAGTTTAAAAAATTTCATTGGGTAGCCAAAAAACCTACCCTGAACAAAACCCAGTTGGTGGGAGACCTAATTTGAATGGATGTAAGGCTCTTCATGTCTTTATTTTAACTTTTCATATTTTTTTCCTGCTGAATTATTAGTGTCTGGTTGCAGACTCTTGCCTAGTCTCTCCTGCGAGTGTTGGTTGATAAGTTTGATTTGGGATAACTGCTCATTTCCCACTAAAGATAATATATAATATGCAGTACATGTACCTTATTACCTTTATAAAGTCTGAAAAAATGTCTGAATTTCAAAATATATCTGGCCCAAAGAATTTCAGAAAATGACTTTTGAAGTAATGCTTGAACCTCGAAGTACCCGCTGAGCTAAAGCCAGTCCAACTTTTGAATACTTTATTTAAAATTGAGGCTATTATTTTCAAAAAATGGATAACAACTTCGTATTTTTAACTATTAAATCTGTAAATGATATTAACAATTATATCTAAATGAGGATTAAAATCAGTAAGATATTTTGCTACTTTTCCAATTTTTGGTTCAATTCATACTTCAAACTATCCACTTGGAACTGTAATGGTCAAACCTAAAGTCATCACTATTCAAAAATCTACAAAACCAAATGGATTATGTAATCTCAGGCTCCTCAGGAGCCACAGCAGTGCATAAACTTGCAAATGCATGCTTTCTTCTCCCAGTGGTTTTGGTTAAGTATTTTACAAATATAAAAGTAGACTATAATGAGTGTCTAATTGCTTGAGTTATGTAGGGTCAAATAAGTATAGGCTTTCCCCAAATTAATCTATGTAAATTAAACAGAGTCAGTACAAGGATACTGAAAGCTTTATTTCTTGACCTGGAAACCATAGTTAATTAGGAGTTCTTACCATAATTATCAAGGTCGCTGGTCCTATAAAACTCCAAATGAAGTAGGTGTCAAGTCGGAGCCAACATCTGCAATGAAACACAAGGGAGAGAAGGCATTCAAGGACTGGTTATGGGATATACATCACGAGTGAGCGAGTGACAGAGAAGAATGTGAACTGCAAAACATTCCACTGGGAGACAGGAAATATTACATTGCTTGTTCATTTAAATGCTGAATTACTTGCCCAATTTCTGACAGCACTATTGATGGAGTAAGATAATTACCCCTGGAGGAAGCAGGAAAAAATGGCACAGTGCCTATTTGCTAAAGCCTTTGTCTGTCATAGAAACCTTAAAAAAAGAAAAAGGAAGAAAGACAAAGCCATACACACAGCCATTAAATCGAGTAGCTTTAAGCTATCCTTTTCTCTCCAATTATGGTGCTACATAACCTGTCTATCAGCTGTCAGGCAAAGTGACATTTTCCCGTCAAGAAGATCTCAGGACATTCTGTACAAAGAAGAAATAAATTTGCTATCAGAAGATTGAAGTTTAATTAGGTTGGGCAGCCAACCTTTGAGAGTTCTTGAGTCTTAAAAAGTGCATTGTTACCGCTAGTGCTTCTGGGGTCGCAAATGATCCTTAGCATCCCATGAAGTTGATTCATGACCCAAAGTAAATTATTAATCACTTAATTTCAGCTACATTTAATACTCCCCAATTCTTAAAGCCTCTGGGAAATTACATTTTCATTCTTCGGAATGACAGGAAGACAAAATGGAAGTGACTAGTTATGAGAAAGATTAATGTAAATTTTGAACAAATTACATTTGATGTTAAAAATCATATCTTGAATTATTTGCCATTTTGCTATATTGGACGCATAATTTAAAAATAAAACATCTCCAGCTGAAACTATTCAAGGGTGACTTGCTAAGTGGTCTAAAACTTTTATCTGAACTATGTAAATGTACTGCTTTTTAAATAAAAATGGTATTTAAATCTTGGGAATAATGGAATACTAGAAAAGCTATGAAGAAAGGAATTCATAAATGTCCATCAACAGAGAAATAGGTAAATAAAATGTTTCCAATTCATATAATGTAATGTTACACATTTAAAAGGGAGGAAGTGGATCTTTGTATGGGTAGGATTGATCACCATAACAAATTTAAGTGAAAAGGTAACATGAATAATTTATACCCCATACCTTTGAACTGTATACGTACATACCTAAGGTAAGACATTTTTGACAGATACTTGTATGTGTGTGACATAGTTTTTTAATTGAAAGGGGGAAAATAGCCAAACTCATTTAGTAGTGGCCTCTGCCATGGGAGTAGGAAGGATTAGAAGGGGACCAAAGGGGCTTCAGCCATGTTTTATTCTAATAATTCATGAAAGCAATGTGCCAAAATACTAACAGTTTTAACATCTGATTGATAGACGCAATGATGTTTATGATTTTTTAAAATTTTCAAGTGACTTTTAAAATCATAAAAGGTTCAAAGCCAGGTATTTAAGCAAAAAATTTCCATATTCCCTGAAAAAAAATTGATCTCAAGTCAACAAAATATGGATGTCATCTAAGTTGAATATATGTAAACTGATTTTAACAGGAGCATAATATTTGTGCTCCAATAAGAAACTGACTAAAAAGCTCATGGTTTTTACACAGACAGATGGCTTCTCTTTATTCAAAATAGACATAAGAATCCTATTTTAAAAAGAACACTATTAGGGAAACACTCAATGCTTAAACTATTAGCCATTAGGTTAAGTAATCGGTTATCTTTTTTTGCGCTGTTATTAAAAAACTGGGTCACAGAAAGTAAGAGCATGGTGCTTCCCATAAGCAGAAACAAACCAGAGACGCTGAGGTTGAAGTATGAACACTATCTTCATTCTGACCATAGAATAGTTTGTTACCATAATAGAGATGTATATGGGCAGAAGGGAGAACAGGGCAGCGGGAATATTCATGGGTCTCTCTAAATTCTCAACAAAGACCATATTTTCCCTCAAAGACCAGAAGAGTAAAGGATAAAGCATAAAGTATGGACATTTTCCCAGATTAGAACACACACATGTACACCCCAAGTATGTTGCTGAAATTATAACATGGTACCATGATGATACTATATTTAAGAATGAATGTTAATAGTGTAGCCCCTGTTCTTTCACAGGTCAAACAAGTTTTTGAAACCCAATCTGAGAATTAAAATAGGTTTTCAGCAAATTATTTTTAAAAGAAAATGTTTCAAGAATTTCCGAAAATGCTGCAGCTCATGGATTTCTTGAGAAACAATTTTAATTACATTATTACAGGGTATCTTTGCCTATAAGGGAATTTCAAATTATAAATATTCTTATTAAATATTTCATATAATAAAATAACATAAATTTTAATAAGCATTACATTTTAACATTATAATGTTTTACATTCTTAAAAACAACCTCAGCTTAGCAAATGCTTTATTTGGAAATTTATGTGTTTTTGGCATAGTTATCTCTGAATGTGGACATGAAATCATTTAGAAGTTACTAATTTTATTCTTTAAGAGAATTCTTCAACTTCCACTTGCTGCAATAGATTTAAATTCCCTTTGGATTTGAGCAGTGAAAGAGGCAATATGAAACACTTAAAATGTACTAAGTAAATCATCCTTCCCTGAGAGCTGCCTGGGCCTGACTGTCTTCTGAAAGGCAGTGTGGCAAGGATCCCTTTTCTAATTTGATTGCCATATGGCCACACCTGCTGTTGTTTTTGGCCACGTGCTGCTTTCTCAAAGCTTTCTGTATTTCCTCTCTTTCCCATTAACTACCTTAAAAGTTTGCATGATTCTGTCCCTGAGTTCCCTGTGTGGGCGTAAAAACAATTCACTCTGGCTTAAAGATGAAGGTGTTGTATATTACATGTATACGGCATCACACCTGGTACAGATTACATGCCCGGGCACATATATCCACTTCATAGTATGCTATAACCCTGGGCTATTAAGTGTCACTTGGATGCAATGCAAAATCACTGGTTAAGACAAGAAAAGGACAGATTAGTAAAACAAATACTAGAAAAATGATTTATTGCACTAAGCACAATAAAGTCCAGCTCACAAATGGCCAAATAGACCTGCTATTGAAGAACATAATTTATTTTGTTAAATAATTGATTTTAACATGCCATTCTTGTTCATTTTTAATGTGTCTTTCTTTCATAAATGAAATTGAGTCACATGTGTATAATCTATAATTTATGTTTACAGTAGTACTATAACAAAGGAGACGACTCGAAGTTCAAAAAGCAAGTGAATTCTGACCACACTACCTGTTTATTTGAAGCAATACTGAAAAGAAATTGTATGGCAACAGATGTATTCTTTAATGCAAGGGAGCACTTGTTATATACCATAAATCTTGAGTTATTAAAAAGTTTATCAAATACAAAGATGTTATTAAAATTCTTTTTGTAACATTTTCTTTAAATTATAAAAGCAGCGTATATAGTTATATATATATATAAGGTCTCTCAGGGAAAGGCTTAGCCATTGTTAATATGACAAGAACAGTTTGCACGACATCAGTGTAACCTGGCAGCCAAGGAGAGTGGATTGCAATGCACATGTGTTCAAAATGACAACTTCACTGTACTAGTCGGTGGAGTGGTAGATGCCATTGAGTAAGGATGTGTACTGTGTGGCTGTCTCATTCAAAATGACTGAGCGAGTAGAGCAACACATCTGCATGAAATTTTGCATTAAGCTTGAACATTCCTCCATGGAAACTTTTGGGATGATTTAGAAGGCCACAGTGTGGGCAACTGCTGATTGGCAGCTTCACCATTACAGCGTACTCATTCATGCACCGCATCTCTTACAGAAGTTTTTAGCCAGACATCAAATCACCCAGGTGACTTAGCCCCCCTACAGCCCAGATTTAGCACCCTGTGACTTCTGTTTTTTCCCAAAACTAAAATCACCTTTGAAAGGAAAGAGATTTCAGACAGTTGATGAGAGTAAAAAAAATATGATGGGGCATCTGATGGCAACTGGGAGAACTGTGTGAGGTCCCAAGGTAACTACTTTGAAGGGGACTGAGGTGTCATTTTCCTATGTACAATCTTTCTTGTATCTTGTACTTTCTTCAATAAATATCTCTGTTTTTCATATTATATGGATAGATACCTTCTGGAAAGACCTTTCATTAATACAAGTTTATCTTAACACACTGAAGAAGTGGAGCTAATCCACAAGTATAAATTATTATTATATATTTATAAATTATTACAAGTTTATCTTAACACACTGAAGAAGTGGAGCTAATCCACAAGTATAAATTATTATTATATATTTTTCCAGAATTACTCTCTTCCAAAATATATGAAGCATCATTACAAATTAAATGGTAAAGATGCTGGTGTCTGGATAAATCCCCATAAAAAATATAAATTACTAATCCTGTGAAGGCCACCTTCCTATTTATTCAAAATGGAGAAAAGTTAAATAATGAACCAAATTAATTTCCCAAACAAGCTAATAGAACATTATACTTTTAGTTTATTCTCTTCTACTAGTAAATCATTCCTCACAATTTCATTATTGTCAGTCATTTCTGAATCTGTATTTAGGAAAATAGTTAGGTTAGGTCAATTGCCCCACATATATAAATGTTACCTAAAACATATGTTTTAAAATGCTTGTAGATACTAGTAACAGTACCAGGATACAGTTCCTTATTCAAAGTTAATGTAGTACCATTAGTTGATTTGGGACATTATATTTTCTTGCCTGTTTAAAAGACTCTTATCAGAGTAGACATTTGAGTATTAACAGATTTTCTGAAGTAATGTAAATTAACAATGACATTTGCTACTTTTTCTAGAAGACCCTAAATCAAAGACTAAATTGCTTTTGCTTTCAAACATAACCAGTAAACACTTTCTGGCTATTATTAGACAATGAAATCTAAAAGACTTAATTATATTAGTCTGTTTAGGAGAGTGTGTAAACTACATGATCTTTTTTTTCTGTAATATGTGCAAGTCTCCATTTGCACTACACATATATCTGCCAAGATTGGGATGAGAAAGGAGGACAAGGGACGGATACATACTCCAAGCATAAAACTACTTTAGTTCTAAGCTTATTGAATAATATATCTATTAAGAATTTTAAAATCCCATTTTCATCACAGCACACTCAGACATCTCATCTTGAAATAATTTGTGAACAAGTGCATGAACTGGAAAAAAAGGCTGGCAAGTGATGCAGGAACAGAGAGTGATCGGCTGTAGTCAAGACTAGCATTCGTGGTCCAGCTACGGTGTTGGATCTTAGAATTCAAAACTAGCTCCCACACATCAAATATAAATTCTCTTCATGTTCCAATAAGTTATTTTTTAAATAAGGGTTTTGCTATTTTTTTAGCAAAATAGCTTCTATATTTTTATGGTGGACTACAAAGGTGAGCGTAACACTATCTGTTATAATTATTAAGACTAAATATTGGAATCACTCCCACAGTCCCATGTTGCTTCAATTAATAGGAAGCAATTGTATAAGTATTATAATCACTACTCATAAGTTAATGCGCTAAATGCAATTTATTTTAAATTTAGTTAAAATTAAAACTGTACTAAATATAAAATGTGCATTTCTGCATTAGTATCAACTAAAAATAGTACCAGTAAATATAGTTCTAATTTAATACATGCTTACATATGTCAGATGCATAACTAATGGTCGAAACTGATTTCATTCCAATCTACATGATTCTAAAGTTTGTGGGGCTACTAGATATTTCTCAAAAAGAATAAAGACACTCGTTATAAAATAAATAAAAGCTAGTTTTGTTGAAAATTATAAATTCTCAATGAATGGATGAGATATTTATTTGCTGTGCATAAAACACAGATGGTTGAAACATGTCTCAAGTAAAAATATAGCTCTTTCTAAATATAAGGTCATCTCTTGATAAGTTAGTAAATATTTTAGTACTTTCATTTTAAATTTTAATATTTTAAAACAGTTGTATTGCAATATCCCGCTGACCCTTGAATGGTGCTGGGGCTGGGGCACTGACCCCGTGCCGTCAAACACCCCCATACAACTTTTTGACTCCCCCAAAACTTTACTGCTATTAGCCCCCTGTTCACCAGAAGCCTTACTGATAACATGACAGTGACTGACAAATATTTTTATATTATATGTATTATATCATGTATTCCTACAATAAAATAAGCTAGAAAAAATGTTACTAAGAAAATCATAATGAAGAGAAAATACATTTGCAGGATTTATTGAAAAAAAACTGTTTATACTTGTAAGTGGGCCCGCACAGTTCAAAACCATGAAGTTCAGGGATCTGCTTTTAAAGTGTGCAACTCAAGGGTGTTTAGTACATTTAAAGTTACGTGATGATCACTGTAGTCTAATTTTATAATATTTCCATAGCACCCAAGTGAAAAGTGTACCTGTCTACAGTCACTCTCCCCAATCCTTGCAAACATTTCATATAAATGAGATAATATAATGTGTAGTCTTTTGTGACTGGATTTCTTCATTTCACAGAATGTTTTGCAGACATATCCATTTTGAAGAATTATCAATGCTTTATTTATTTTGATTTCCAAATAATATTCTATCATCTACAAAGACCAAACTTTGTTTATCTTTTCTTCAACTGATGGACACTGGGTGTTCCCACTTTTTGCCTAATATAAATAATGCTGCTATGAACACTGTATACAAGTTTTCGAGTGAATTTGTGTTTTCATTTTTCCTAGGAGTGGGATTACTAGGTCACATGATAACTTTGTTTAACTTTTTGAGTATCTATCCAACTGTTTTACAAAGTAGCTAGCTGCATCATTTTACAAGACAGCAAGACATACAGAGAATTCTGATTTGCTTCACATCCTCCCCAACGTGTGTTATTATTGTTTCATCGTTAACTTCTAGTAGGTGAAGTTGTGACATAAAGGGATCTCTAGCTGTGGAAGTTGTCATACTCTTCTGGTGCCAATAAGAACTGAAGTCCAATACTCAACTTCGTATTTGTCAATGAAAAATACTTCCTCATTATCTTACGATTTCTCATTGGCCAAGCCGGAGTTGAAGATACCTGTTGATAATGTATCAGCACAGCAGGGTATTTGCCTCAATGAAATGTTACAAGTAAGAATATTTTACAACATCAGATAATAATATGTTTAGAAAAATATTCCAAATATTTAACTTTCTCTGAGTGGTTTGCAATGCTTAGAAACTGTGAAATTTATTAAATAAACCTGTGCCTACAACTTGCAGATAACTATCAAGTTCGATGTTCCTTGGCTAGTCTCTTCCTTAAATAATACTACAACGTAGTATTTTTAAAAAAACAGTAATCACTTTTATACCCAAATGACTAATGCTACTTAGGTAATGATGTGAAAATAAAGAAATCTGGGGACTTTTAACCAGCAGGGGAGAGGCTACCCCTTTTAGTGCTGTTCTTAATCTAGTGAGCTGGGAGACAAATCTGACTTAATAGATGATTTATACAAATTTTCAGATCATAAAATTTGATTTCAATTATTTTTAAGAGCTTGGCTATGCTTTTAGTACTCAAGGATGTTCTGATCCATTATAAATGTTCACAATGCAATCAACACCTTCCAGAAACCCCTTACCAATTTCCAAGCCTATACTTAAACTCTTTGGCTCTTCTCTGGGCTTTGCTGCTTTCCTAACATGCTCCTTCCTCTTGAAACCGATTTCCAACCTTTTCTAATATATACATCACACGAATTACTGCTTTTTCAGTTATGTATTCAGATTATAAGGCAAGTGCTATAAACTATAAATGTGACTTTTTTCTTTGAAAAATATCAGCTGTGCAAACTCTTTGCATTTTGTGGTGATACTGAGGTAATTAAAGTTTAAATGAAAAGATCAGTTTCAGGTCATGATATCAAAGTATTCAGCCCTGAAATTCCAAATTGGAATCATTAGAAAGTCAATGCCTGCCCTTATCTTCTGACAGTATCATATTAGGCGGCCTCATTAAATGGCCATATAGAATGATGTAAATATAACTAAGGGAAGACACACAAATAGATAAAATGGAATAAACACCAAGTGTTAACAGTGTTTAGCAATTTAGACCTGTGGTCAACTTACTGGGAGTTACTATTTTTTAAATGACTCCGCTGGTCTTTCTACCGAATTTTGTAAATGTCTGATTGTTGTGACTAAGTGTTAAGTACATTCTCAAGTGTCAGTACAGATAAAAAATTTATTAAGAAACATCAGAAAATAATAGTAGGACTCTCTTACAAGCATTGCAAATTGATGGCAAACTGAGCAAATTCTCAAAATCACATTAAGTATGTTTTGTGTATACGTGTTTTGTACATAATAATCAATTTAACATCCCTAATAACATTTCATAGTAAAACACATCCCAATCCACCAGTCACATGGAATATGATAGTTACCACTATCTGTACCAAAAAATATTTATTTAACCTACCAAAACAATTTTATCTCTTACCATTGATGCAATTTTCTACTAGAAATGTAAGTATTGGTATTAGTAAAGGTTTCCAAGATAAAACCTCATTGTCACTATAATAAAGTGCAACCACATGAGCAGAGAAAAGGGGGGCCGTATCTGTCGTTTGGGTTACTGTACAGTACACTGAATGGCTTTATTCTACATGTGTTCTAAGTGTTTGAGACTAAGAAGTAAACGTTTAATAATGATGAAGTTCCAAAAATAAATTAATTTCCAAGGCAAAAAATTCATTGATCTTAAGAAGAATTTACAGAAAATGGCTGATAATATGTGTCTAAATTCTTGTTAAGTCTATTTTATTTAAGACTTTACATATTTGTATTAAAAATTCAATGTAGCACATGAGAAGATGGGCAAAACACCAAAAACCTTGAGATAGTCGAATTACATTAAAAAAATCATGTGGTGATGAATGAGCATGAAGGGGGAAATGCCATTTGAAATAAACTGAAGTGAAACAACATAGAATTTCGATAATGAGGAACAAGATATACATGCAGACATCCTTCATGTTGTGTAAAAATTCATTGCTTACATTTTTCTTTGGGAAGATATCTTGATTAAACTCCTGATGGAACATGATCTTCTCATTTCAGCTTCTCAAGTAAATAAAAATGACTGAATAAGTTTTCTTTTTTCAATATCTGCTTTATCAATGGGCAAACAGAATTGTGCAGCCATTGGATTGAATGAAGTCTCGTAGAGTAGAAAAACATTTTTCCATGTATTCTAATGGCCCATATGTGGAAACTTCATTTAAAACATATAAACAAGACATTAAATGTTCTATGCTTGTCTGTAATAGAATTTTTAAATACTTTTTACAATTTATTAATTTTATAAACAGAGAGAGAAACATTGATTTATTGCTCCACTTATTTATGCATTCATTGGTTGATTCTTGTATGTGCCCTGACCAAGGATTGAATCTGCAACCTCAGCATACTGGGATGATGTTCTAACCAACTGAGCAACCCAGCCAGGGTTGTGATAGAATTTTAATGCCATTACCCTTATCCTTCTCTTTTCTTTACCATGCCTTTTGTCTTCATCTGTTTTAATTCTCTTGAGTTAGGAAACATCATGATTGTGAAACTGAACTATTATTAAACTTTTTTTTTTTTTAAATCAGTGTCTGGGAAATAAATTAGCCTTTGTTCCCACAAAGTAATAATGTCAGTAAATGAGAGCTTCCAGTTATGGTGCAGGAAATTAATGCAATGAGGCCAAAGCTTTAACAAAGTCACAAGGGACTACACGCTATTGATTCTAAGAGAAGGTAGATTCTTACTACCCAGAAAGTGACATGTGTCTCAAAATAAATAACTAAAACACAAAGGAAAAAACTTGAGTTAATTCCCTAAAGGGAAAATTAGCAAATATCCAAAGAGAAAAAAATCAACATAAAATACAAATAAAAATAAATAAGGAACTGCAAAAGAGCAAAACCAAACTACTTAACACAGTATTTGAAGTAGCGTAAGGTCACAAGTAAGCATGTATATCATTCAACTTAATATCTTAAAGAGGAAATGCTTTGATTGAAATGTAAAATCCTATGATCTAAAGAGAGTTATTGCTCACGGGTTTCTTTTTTGGGCGATGAATATGTTCTAAAATTAGATAGAAGTGATGGATGCCTAATACAGTGAATGTTCTAAAAATGACTCAAGAGTGAATTTTATTGTATGTGAATTATATCAACAAAGATGTTATTTGTAAAAATCCTATGATCTATCTAATACCTCTTCCTTAAAATGCCTTTAGAGGCAGCGCTAGATGATTTTTTATATATTCCTAATCTGTTCCACAGTTGTCAGTGGAATCCACAAGATAAACCACAATCCCCAATGTTAGATTCCAGAGTAATTACTATCAGTTACATTGAGACAAAGGCCTTCTGCAGCCTGTCGCTGTACTCAAGAAGAATATTCAAAAGAGGTGAACTGGTCTTCTTTTAATCGTATTCTGGGTGTCCCTGCGCCAGCATACATTCTACTTTAACTGTCCCCCCGTAACTCTGGAGTCCTCTTCTTGTTGTTTCCCCCTCAAGAATCTTTTCTTGCAGGAAGTAAGCTGCTTCACCACCAGCATATTCAGGCTGCTGATTGATGGTGGAAAAGTCATGAAATCTGGCCTATTAACTCCAGGACAAATGGATGTCATCTAACCTCACCCGAGCGTTCACCACTGCCTGGGCATCTTTTTCTTAATGTCTAATTAGCTCCTTAGCACATCTTCTGTAGTGCTCATTTCAAAGCTTTCAAATCTCCTGAGCTGTCAGTGTGACCTCATCTGATTACTCAGCAGAAGTCAGCATTTCCTCCGTGATGGAAAAGTTCTTCCGCTTCAAAATTTACCTTACGGGGTGGGGCAAAGTAGGTTTACGTTCTTTGTGTAGAAAACAATAATACAATAATGAAAAAATAATGCAAAAATAAATTGTTTTGTGGACTCACAACTGTAAATCTACTTTTGTCCCACCGAGTGTGTGTGCTTTCCACACTCACCTCAAGAAAGAGGGGATATTACTGTCTCAAAAACATCACAGTGTGGTGGAAATGAACATGGCTTGTTTCATCACATGTCTGCCACTATTTAGCTCTATAATCATAGGCAAGGCAATGAATACATTTGGAGTTGGTGAATACTAAAGACACTTCAGTACTAAATCAAGGTTTTTCTCTTCTTATATCCAATCTTAGGCCTTTCTACCTTTCTAGAAACTTCCTTTCATATATATAAAACAAAGGAGGCATTTTTCTCTGTAGGATTCTCCTCCTATAAGCTCGATGCTTTGAAGACTAAACAAACTCGGGGCTCTGTTTTGTTTTTTTTTTTAATCCTTCTGTATTACTGTTATCTTGAGTTAATATTTTCACTCTCTCTCAATCAAACTTCCTCAGGGTGTAGATAATGCTTGAAGACTACTTTTTAGTGACTTATCTCCTTTCACCCACTCTAATTTGGCCTTTGCTTCCAGCACTTTATCAAAATAGTTGTTGCAAAGGTCAAATGATTTTTCCTCAACGCTTACCCTATTTGAGTTAACTTGGACAAAAACACGATGGGGGTGAAACACCATCTTGAAACTTTCTTCTCACTTTCCCTGACCCCGATCTGGTAGTTTTCTTTCTAAGGCTCTGTTCACCTGTTCTCTTTCCTATTTTTATTTTCAATTTTCAATCTCCAATCTATGTCCTAAATGTGGCTATTCATCAGAGATCTATCTTGGTCCCCTTTCTAATCTTTTCCTATTGAATTGTCTATTTATTCTCAGGATGCCAAATGTTATATTGAAGTGGATTACAAATCTATTTTTCACAGAGCTCCTTAAAAGTCTGCTGGACAGCTCCACATATGTGTCTCACCGATTTAAAGTCATATTGAAAATAAAATTCATCACTGTGTCCCAACACCCACCTGGGGAAAGAAAAGAAAAAACAGACTCCCCACGCTCCTTTCTTTCTGTTAATGACTAATGATCTCTCCAGTGAGTGCAACTGATGTGACTGGAAGAAGAGAAGCTGTGAGTGTCAGGACAGCACTGTGCTCTGAAATACAGTTTTAATTCCCATTTGACACATGCCTCAATGCCCTGAAAAATATTAAAATAATCATCTCTTCCTAATTACTCACCATTGTAATTAAGGTAATGAAAAAGTGTGCTGCTTGAAAACAGCATTCTACTGAGTCTTAGTATTTTTTGGGTTTTTTTGCACCATAACAAAAGTACAACCATGAATTGAGTTACCTCATTTGGTTCTCCAGTTCCATCACTGATTGCTGTGAAGTGATAAAATGACCTTAGCTATTAGGAAAATTCTAAGCTTTTATTTCCAGTAGATTTAAAAGTGAGAAAAAAAGAAAGAGAACATGAACTCACACTTTATCTGTCCCATAGCTCCTGTAGTCTACCGCAGCCGACACCGCCACAATGAGCGCAGGCATCCCGTAGCCGACCAGGTAGAAGTATTTCCTGCGTGAGTGTTCACTCTCAAACACCTCCACCAGCATGATATAGAGCTGCACACCCTCCAGGAACATCCAGGTGAAGGCGGCCAGGAAGAAGAAATGTAAGAGAGCGGCAAAGACCGCACAGGCGATCTAGGGGAAGGGACAAGGGATTTAGTCAAGTAACTCAATGAAATAGTATCAACCACCAAAAAATGAAAATAAATGTTTATCAAGACTTCAGTAAAAATATAGGTCTGCAAAAGAATAATCCACATGAGATTCTTAAAATTCAGATATTAAAACTTATTTAAATATAACCTGTCTTTGAAAATTATATTTAACATTTTATTAATAGTGGCTGGTGGGTGACAATATAGCATTATAATTAAGATTAAAACATTTAGGAAAAAGTTCTAAGAGCCTACCGATACTTATTGATGGGATTAGTCTAAAGATTTTACAAATAGATCTTGAGAATTTTTTCTCTTAACCATATCACATGTGTACTAATGTATTAATTACTAGTAAATAAAAGAGAAATACTAAAAGCAAGAAGAAAAGTTCTTAAAATTAAATAATATAATTACAGTATTTCATAATAGATAATTAATCCATCATTAACTCTTATTTATTTCTTCCTTGCCTTGTTTCAGAAAGGATATATGGTAGCATTGGAACGTTCATGCCACATAGGCATAAAATTAGATCTGATTAAAATAAAGTGTTCCAGAGGTGCTTTCTCTCTCAATTTTTTGTTATTTTACTAAATATTGTTCTAGAAAAGGTTGGTCAGAAAAGGCAGCCAATAGTTCAAAACTGTGAACTATTTTGTTTGGCATATTTTATAATGTACTGCAAGTTTCAGCTGGCCATGTATTATTTTCTCATGTTAGTTCCTAAAATGTTTACTCCTTGTGGGGGGTGGGATCTTCATTTCTTATAAAGTGTCTTAACTAAAATCTATAGCTCCTACTAGAAAAGGGTGACAAATTTATAGGTCTTATCAGATTGGTATGGATTCAATGACTCATGTGATCCTTGAGAAATGAGACAAAAGAGGTCAATTTCTTTGGCTGAGAGATGACGGTGAGCGGGAGATGAGGAAGCCCGATGTCAGAGGGCGCGAGAGAAAGCAGGGCCTGCCCACCCTGTGACGCAGAAGAGGACACCTGGCCAGCAGTGAGAGTGAAGACAAGCTGGGCTGGCTGCACTCTACCCAAGCTTTTCACATCAAACGTTGTTGTTTATGCTCTGGTCAGAAATTAGTTCTGTGCAGTATGCAACATAGGTGGGGTTTACTATACTTGATGGAACATCGGGAAACAAAAAAAAAGAATAAAGTTGCTAAATGAAAAGAAATGACATGTCGTTTGAATTGCTAGTTAAGAAGAAAATAAAATGATTTCTTTCTGAAACATAAAACAGTTTTCCATTTCTTGTGTTTTATAGGTAGAATTTCAACTATTATTTTTTATCAGAAGGTTTTATTTTGGGGGCAAGAGAAATGTGTTCTTTGTGTATTCATATGTATGTGTTTATGGGAAAAGCTGTCTGTCACGTTTGTATATGATAACCAATTAAAAGCATAATTAGCATAATTGTAGCTTTTACAGCCATTAATCATGAATGTGTAATCACAAACACAAACACAACTGCATGTTTATTGTAAAGTATTCTATACATAAGGACACACACTAGAAAACAGCATTAAGTGAATGAATTATTCATTATGCCTACAAGTCTTTTAAAAAAGAAAGTTTTCATTTGCAATTTTAGACATGAGAACAAACTTCACTATGTGCTTGAATCTTAAATAAATATGAAGGGTTTCAAAAATTATAACTGGCATGGTCTCTATAATATATTATCTATTATTTACATTTTTGGTATCATTTTACCAAGAACAGTTGGCTAGTACTGTTCCTTTTCTCTCTCTCTCTCTCCCTTCATCCCTTCCTGCCTCCCTCACATCCTTTCTTATGATTAAATGCAGGTACCAATAATATTAAAGTATGAAGTTGGCACTTAAAGATGTGAACAGAATTTGAACAAATATAAAGTACCAAACAAAATTTGGAAGAGTTATATATTCAACAAATTACCTGCAGTTTGATCTATTTTCCAAAATATGTCAATTAGAAAAATTTATTTAGGCATGCATTTTTAATATAATATCCACAGTTTTTTTAAAAAGTATATTAAAAACTTCAAAAATTAGCAATTGTATCTATTAGAAAAGATACTACTCCATTCCCCAAAATATTTTATTTAACTTTCTTAATATTCAGCTCTGTAGTTTTCTAAAAAGAATGAAAAATCTAATAAGGTCACACCATTCTTTAAAAAGATTTATAAACAAATTTCTGAAGAAGTGTACATTCATATATCCATAACATTCACTGCTGCTTTATGACAATGGGACATGATGAGGGGAAAAATGAATACAATTTGAAAGTTAGTATCGATCTTGGATAATTGGAAGAGAGGGTATTTTCAAACTTGAGTATTGCCAGTACCGCAGAGCAGGAAGTGGAGAAATTATTTACTCATATCAATGTAAGTTGCTTACTGGTTGGTCAGTTCGGTTGATCCCAATCAGGAAAAGCAGTTCTGCTACAAAGAGGCTGATGCAGAGGTTCTTGTGGATGGTGTTACGGTCACTTTGGAGCCCGCGGAAAAAGCAAAATGTAAAGATGCAAATCAGGAGACAAACAAGGGACAGCAAAATTCCAACCCACGTGATCACATCCAGAAGGAGGTCATGGACTGCATCACTGTGCTGGAAACAAAACAGAAAAGCCGTAAGTTGCAAATATGCATAACCAATTATAAAGACTTATGAGGGCCTGGATTAATGAAGTACAATTTTAATAATGTACTAAATATTCTCCACACACACAGTGAATAAGATAATTATTTGGGTTTCCTAGTCCATAGGTAAAATGTTTTATCTTTTCTCTGAAGTATACACCCGTTTGATATTCAGAGATGTCAATGGTGTTTGCACCTTGATTAACTACATACATATTTGGAATATAAATAGTTGAAGCAAATCAACTGAATTCTGGACAAAGATTTCAAAAAATTTTTTTTAACCCATATCACTTCTAGGCTAATTTTTTTGACAAGAACTATTATGGAAATACTCCATTTAAAAATTAAGCTATACACTTAGCATAGTGGTATCTCAACTGTGGAAATAATTTTTGAATCACTGGGGGATTTTTATAAAAATATAACTCCTTCATCCTGCAAATACTTTATCAGAGTTTCCAAGGTTGAGTTATGAAAATGTGTGTTTTTGTAAAGATACCCAGTTAATTCTGATGAATAGCCACATATTCATACGATTTATTTAGTGGAAGATCAAAAGAATGAGGATATTCCTGGCTTTATATTCATATTGAATGACTTCAGGAGATCAGGAAGTTTTAACTGTGAAGCATTTTGCATGAATAAATCCTGTTATACACAGATTCAAAATAAGCATTTAGAATTAATATACCCAATAACTGCATATAGAGCTAAAATAAAAGCTCAAGAAAATGTCTCTATGAAACTGTGTTGTTCTTTTTTTTTTTCTGTTAAAGTAGTCATGTGAGCTCCATGCCTGCCATGTTCCTTGGTCTGTCCACTATCATTTCTGTCCATGTTCTAAGATTCAGAACTCTATTTCTACCCTCCAGTAATGTGCCTCTATTCAAAACCACTTCTGCGAAGCTTCAGAATTTACAGTGGGCCAGCACGTCAGTGTGCCAAGATGTTGGAGCAGAGTTGAGAAATTATCTGTAACTGTCCATTCCTCTCTTCTTTCTAGGTTTCTTGAAAAGAACTAAACAGCTAACTTCCATCACTAAGGGAATGGCTAAACAAATAATGATTAATTTATTCTAAAGAGTAGTAGAAAATCAGTATTCTGTGTATCTATAGTTGGAAATATAGATACTTCTCAAAAGTCTAATTTTTACAAAAGATTTTATCTATTTATTTTTAGAGAGAGGGAAGCAGAAAGAGAGGGAGGGAAACATTGCTGTGAGAAACATTGTTCATTGCCTCCTGTACACACCTCGGCGGGGGAAAGAAATTGCCTCCCAGACATGTGCCCTGACAATTGAACCAACAACCTTCCGCTTTGTGGGACACCACCCAACCAACCGAGCCACATGGGTCAGGGCCTAATATTTTTTTTTAAAGATTTTATTTATTTATTTTTAGAGAGAGGGGAAGGGAGGGAGACAGAGAGGGAGAGAAACAGTAATGTATGGTTGCCTCTCACATGACCCTCACTGGGCACCTGGCCTGCAACCCAGGCATGTGCCCTGACTGGGAATCGAACCAGGACCCTTTGGTTCCCAGCTCGCTCTCAATCCACTGAGCTACACCAGCCAGGGCTATTGTTTTTTTAAAGAAAAAAAGATCTGTACAATGCAATATTATCTATATATAATATTAAAAAACATAAATTAATGGCATTGATTTTTATGGATATGTGTCTAAATATTAAAAGTGTAACATATGCATGGACAATTTTTTAGTAGAAAGTAAAAAGATGTGTTTCTAGTTGATGCTTTTTTAATTATATAAATCATAAACATTGATTTTTAATTTAGGATGGGAATTACTACATTTAGTTGTTTTCCACAGTGCCAACTTTCCCTAAAAATACATAAATATCCAGCCTTTTCATTTTTATCTGTTTTTATTCGAACTTCACACTTTTATGTTTTATACAAACCACAGATAAAGAGTATTCTGAATGTGAAAATTCTTCCTACAACTGAGGTACCATGCTGTAACTGGAATCATAGCACTTCTCATATTGCCAGATATGACTTCACAGTTGTTATTTGATTAAAAAAACTCTGCTAGAACACTGTCAATGAAACAGTTTTGAAATATTTGTGCATAACTCCAGACATATTTCTCAGAAGGAGCTGAAATCATGAAAGAAAACCACATAAAATTTTGCTTTAACAGCTTTGTTCTCCGGGGGATACTACGAAAGTAGTGTTGGGTCTCTGATAGTTTAAATTACTTTTACTGTTTGAGAGCAGAGAGTGGTTAGTGCCACCTGGTTCCCTGAGCAGAGGGCTATTTGCTCTCTGCTTTGACTCAAAGGAAAGATGCTGTGATTGAGTATCAAGCACCAACCTTCAGCACAGCAGTCTTCCATAATGAGAAAAATCGCAGGCATAATACATTCTCAAATGTATCCTAAAGACCTAAAATACTAAAAGGAAAGAAAAAAAAAAGAAGCAAAAAATCCTGCCCTTCTCTGGGTAGTTGCCTTATTAGAAATGTTTTTACTTCCTTTCGTGACTTCTCAGGTCCTTCAAAAAACCCAAGCAGAATTATTAAGAGAAGAATGCCAGATGTCAAAACATCAGCACAAAAAGTACATAGCACTCAAAGAAAACAAAAAGTCTAGTGATTACTTCACCTTTCAGATGTGACTGTGGAGTTCAGAAAACATTCATACCAACACTTTGTAGATACTATACCGGGACAGCAGCGCTCGTTGGATACAACCCACAACTAGAATTTCATCAGTCACAGGAAGAGAAAAGAACAATGGAGATGAAATACCAATAAGTGTTGTTAGTATAGCCTTCTTTATAATTGTCTGCCTCTGCCACAGGAGAACTTCCAGGGGACCAAGCCATGAAAACAACCAAACCCTCTTCAAGAGGACGGCCAATTGAGTGAAACGCCTAAGTATAGTTGTAACAATGTGGTCATGGACCAAGCATCCCTATTCCCAAGGTTCCGCATTGGTGAGCACCATGTAACTCAATCACCTGGTCCAAAAATTATATACCATTATGTGCCTTGAGATCTTTTAAATCTTATACCTTGTTAATATATTCCACCACCTAGTACTGGGTTCAACATACAAAAAGTTTAATAAATATTTGTTTTTGAACGATTATAATAATCCCACTCAGAATAAATCGCTTTAGAGCTAATCCTTTTTATGTCAGTATGGCTTTAGCATTCATTTAATCTTGAATGTTTAAAAAGGTATAAAGATTACAGGTCCAAATCTGAACCCTTCATCCTATCCTATTTCTCCACTCTCCACCCTCCCAAATCTGCTCTTCCCTCTGTTTTCTCCATTTCAGTAAATAGCAACTTCATTCTTTGAGGTGTTCTGGCCAAGAACGTAGGAGTCATACTGATTCCTGTCTTTCACACACTAGGATCAGCCCGCCAGGAAATCTTGTAGGTCCTGCCTTCTGATTATGGCAGCCTCTCACCACCTCAATTGTTCCAAATTAGTTTGAGCCACCTGAATTTTTTAGTGGCTCCCTAATTGATCTTCCTACTTTGACCCTTATAACCCCCTTCTATATTCATTAGAACAGTTTTAAAAAAGTGCATGTGATATAATATGACTCACTGATGAAAGCATCCAATGTCTCCCATCCATCTCAATAAGAGTTAAAAAAAAAAAGTCTTTATAAAGGTCAGCAAAGAGCTATAAGATAAGCATCCCTGTGTATCATTTCCTATTTTACACTTTATTCAGTCCATTCCACCCTACTTGGCCTGCTCTGTTCTTTGACTATGTCAAGCACATTCCAGCCTC
>PVJI01004641.1:0-105960 GCA_004026765.1 Micronycteris hirsuta | reverse complement strand
TTTTTTTTTTTTTTTTTTTTTTTTTTTTTTTTTTTTTTTTTTTTTTTTTTTTTTTTTTTTTTTTTAGGTTCATTTGTTAATAGTTGTGAGTTTGTTGTCATTCTACTGGTCATAGTTTTGATCTTCTTCTTTTTCTTAGATAAGTCCCTTTAGTATTTCATATAATAAGGGTTTGGTGATGATGAACTCCTTTAATTTGACCTTATCTGGGAAGCACTTTATCTGCCCTTCCTTTCTAAATGATAGCTTTGCTGGATAGAGTAATCTTGGATGTAGGTCCTTTCCTTTCATGACTTTGAATACTTCTTTCTAGCCCCTTCTTGCCTGCAAGGTTTCTTTTGAGAAATCAGAAGATAGTCTTATGGGCACTCCTTTGTAGGTAACTGTCTCCTTTTCTCTTGCTGCTTTTAAGATTCTCTCTCTATCTTTAATCTTGGGCAATATAATTATAATGTGCATTGGTGTGTGCTTCCTTGGGTCCCGCTTTCTGGGGACTCTCTGAGCTTCCTGGACTTCCTGGAAGTCTATTTCCTTCACTAGATTGGGGAACTTCTCCTTCATTATTTTTCAAGTAAGTTTTCAATTTGTTGCTCTTCCTCTTCTCCTTCTGACACCCCTGTGATTCAGATGTTGGAATGTTTAAAGTTGTCCTAGAGGTTCCTAAGCCTCTCCTCACTTTTTTGAATTCCTATTTCTTCATTCTGTTCTGGCTGAATATTTATTTCTTCCTTCCGCTCCAAACCGTTGATTTGAATCCTGGTTTCCTTCCCATCATGGTTGGTTCTTTGTACATTTTCCTTTATTTTACTTTTCATAGCCTTCGCTTTTTCCTCTATTTTGTGACCATACTCAACCATTTCTATGAGCATCTTGATTACCAGTGTTTTGAACTGTGCATCTGATAGTTTGGCAATCTTTTCATCACTGTATTTTTTCTGGTGCTTTTATCTGCTCTTTCATTTGGGCCATACTTACTTGCCTGTTATATAGTAATGGGTGGAGCCTTAGGTATTCGCCAGAGCAGGGCAACCCACATCCTTGTGTTGTGGTGTTATATGTGGGGGTGGGGTCCAAGAAGGAACAATGCCTCTTGTTTGGCTTTTGGCTGGATTTCAATCACTTCTTCTGTTACCCACAAGCAAATTGGGCCCTTCTGGTGGTGATTCCTGGGTGGGTAGGTTTGTGTATATTCTAGGACCCTGTGGGTCTCTCCAGTGAACTCTCCTATGAGGCTGGGAATATCTCCTACCACCTCAACCCCCTTAGGTTTTTTCAGTCAGAGGTTTTGAGGCTCTATTTTCCCACACTGGAATTGTGGGTTGTGCAGTCTGTCTTGTTCCCCAGTTGTTCCTCCCAGTTTATCTGCATGCAAATGTGGGACCGCCCACTCCACCAGCCACCTCCTTGCCCAGTCTGGCGGCAGCTTCCTCACCCAACCTGGTCCTCTAGCTGCTGCCTTGCTGAGAGTCCTCTCCACCCTGGCTGCCTGTCTCTGCCCCTCCTACCAGTCTGGATGAATGTTTCTTCTTTAACTCCTTGGTTGTCAGACTTCCATACAGTTCAATTTTCTTGCAGTTCTGGTTATTTTTTATTTTTAAATTTGTTGTCCTTCTTTTGGTTGTGCAACGAGGCAAAGTATATCTACCTACATCTCCGTCTTGGCTGACTATATATATATTTCTTATTATAAATCACAATATCATACGGCCTGGTTGTCTTATAGAGTGGTTGTCTATTTTGCATTTCCACCAGTAACATGAGAATTTCAGTCACTCTTCATCTTCATCAGTACTTAATATTGTCAATATTTAAAAAGTTATTCTACTTTGTATTAAAATTAAATTTGAAGTCATGATTTCAATTTTTATTTCTTTAATGGTTATTAAACATCTTTGTATGCACTTGTTTGACAACCATACATTTTTTTGGTGAAGTATCTGTTCAAGTCCCTGCCCATTGAAATTGAGTTTGTTGATTTCAAACAAATAGAAAGCCAGATGTTTCTTCAGCAAAATGGGTTTATTTGGGAAAAAAAAAAGAATTGCAATTTTGGACTTGCAGTTTAACGGCCGATGACTGCAAGTTCAGAGAAACAAAGGAGAGGAGCACTCTTTTATGGACTTGGGAGGAGCAGTTGTAAGCAAAGAGTCTTTTGGAGGAAACTGAAAGTTCAAAGTATAGTAACTTTTCCTTGGCTGAGTTATGGCAATCTCCCACTCGCTGAGCTGTTTCTGGGCAAAGAGGAATCTTCCTCCTGCTGAGGGAGTAAGCCTTATCACTTCCTGTTGGGGATGAAATGCATGTCTCTTCCTTTTGGGGTCAGTAGTGAGCATTGAGTGACATGCGTGAGAGTTCTGTCTTCTGGCCTCCTGACTCCATTATTTCTTCTCCAACTTTTTATTGTATTTTTCCCCCATTACTATTTATCCCCCTTAAATGAGGTTTGTTTATTAATTATCACAGATTGTTTCCTTGTTTGTTTTACTGTTAAGTTTTGAGAGTATATCAATTCTGGATACAAATCCTTTGTTGGATATGTAGTTTGCAAAACCTTTCCCCTAATGTAGTTTGCTTTTTTATTTTTTAACATTGTCTTTCACAGAGCAAAAGTTTTGAATTTTGATTAAGTCCAGCTTATCCTTTTTAAACGAATCATACTTTTAATATCATGTGTATGAACTTTTTGTCTAAGCCCATGTCACAAGATTTTCTCTTACGTTTTTTTCTCAAATAGTTTTGCATTTTGTATTTAGACTGATGATCCATTTGGACTTAGTTTTTGAGTAAAATATGAGGTTTAAGATGAAGTTTTTATTTTTGTTTTTGCATAAGAATGTCCAGTTGTTCTGACTCCACTTGTTAAAAGTGCTGTTCTTTCACTACTGAATTGCTTTGCACATTTACCCCTGTGGTTCTGTCTCAGTGACTTACTGGGTGGCCTGGTGAGCGGGCTGTGGCCCCATATACTGCTGCCCAACTTAAGTTCTGAAGGAGAAGAAGAAGGGAAGGCAAATTAACTAGCAGCAGGGGAGCAGGAGAAGCACAAGCATAGAAAAGCTGAACATCTAGACAACTCTCAATAGGGAGCCATGGGCAGACTGATTACTAGGGGTTCTTTGGTGTGCTTGTTCAGTAAGAGACCTACTGTGTGAGTGTGAGAGCTTTACAATTTGGCCAATTTTACACAAGTCTCCACATCATGTTGCCTGAAGTCCTTAGGCTGCCATTTCCTCACCTGTGAGATAAGGAAAGCAAGTTTTCAGATACTAATAATTATCCCAGATCATGGTGAGATATACTATTATTGAATAATTTTAAGTCAGTTGTTACCCTGCTTCTATGGAAGAATTATGAATCTGATATTTGAAAATAATACACATAACTTTGCTACTGATGGATGGAGTTGAACTTGTGGAGAGATGGTCCCAAATAATTTCCTATTATATATGTGTCCAATTACTTTCAGATAGATGGTAAGGAATAAATACTTCAATAAAATATATCAAAGCTTTTAAGAAATTGGAATGGCTACTTCAGAATCACCTATCACCATTAGGTGAAATGTTGGAGCAATTTTTAGATACGGCATTTGTTTTCTTAGATACTGTATTTTTCGGACTATAAGACTCACTTCCCCACCCAAATCTGGACAGAAAAAGGGGGTGCGTCTCGTAGTCTGAATGTAACTTACCTGAGTTCTGTTTACATTTACGTTGGTGAAATATTGTTATTTATGTTATTAAATATTTTACCACATTTTTTTGCTTCAAAATTTTTTCCCCTATTTGCCTCCTCTAAAACCTAGGTGTGTCTTATTGTCCAAAAAGTACGGTATCTTTATTCTCAGAGAGCATAAGTGGATCTGAGTCCGTTATCTCAGTGCAAAATTCAGCCTGAGGGAACCACAGTATGTTTCAAAGTGATTAATCTGCACAAAAGCTAAGTACCTGCACTTTTTAAATGCCTTTATTTAATATATCATGACTATTTAAAAGTTTTTAAAATCTATCTTTTAAAAAAAAACCATCCGTTGGTCAAGATAGATTTACCTCCCACCCTGATTTCCTTCCTCTCTTCCTTCTTTCCTCCCTTCCTCCCTCCCTTTTAGATCAATGAAGTTGTCACCTTGTAACTTCATTTACAAACTGAGTAAGACTCCCAGTAGCTGCAGCATCTAACTCACCAAATTAGGCCTCAGCTGGGAAATCTCCACACAGACGTTAATTGGAGGTGTAGTAAGGATTGTGCCATGAACTGATTTGTTTAGAAAGTTATAATTTGTTTTAAGTGTTGTCTTGTTTGGTGAAATTCTTCACCAGCCATTACGGTTAATTACAACTTTGAGATTCAAGTGGATCATCTGTTTTGATCCATTTGAATTTCAAAGTCATTTCAGACAACTGCTGGAATTGAAAAAGCTTTAAACAGCCGTGCAGGTCTTTAATTGTAAATTAGTTTTGACAGGACTATGATGCAGAGTCCTGTTTGGTTCCAGAGTGATGCTAGCTGACAACCCCTTACTGCTCCAGGAGCAAAGGAACATGTGGAAGGAATTGTTCTTTTACATTCACAGCTTGTCATTTCCTCTGCGGGGCAGGCCCTGACCCCTCGGAGGGATCCCGACACCCAGAAGGGAAGTGTTCCCACTGATGTAGAGGAAGTGGAGAAGCAGTTTAACACGGAGGAGGGAGGGAGGAGGGTGTGTCAAAGGATCTGGGGGACAGAGAGACGAGATGGGCTTAAAACGTTTCCAGCAGGTTAGAATCTTGGGCCGTGTTGTTTCCTTTCGTGAGAGAAGACAGAACAATTATTTGGAAGGGTTCAAAACATGATGGGACTTTTTAAGCTACGTTTTTAAAATTTCTTTTTTAAGTGGAAATAGCAATAAAAATGACTGTGTTACATGTGAATGATCAAAACAAAGTTTTCAGGGAAAGATTCAAATGTGCGTTCGCTGTTCTATGCCAATGTGTTTCTAATTACAGAGTGTGTGTGGATTAGATGCACAACATCAGATTACAGCTTGTGTTTTCAGGACATTTTACACCCTTAACATTTTATTTGGTCTCATATATTCATCACAGTCAATTTTTCCTCTGCATCTGTGCTATTAAACAGTGCAGTAAGGAACATAAAAAGACAATTGGGTGTATTATCATTCAAGCTGGCTTACCTTTCTTTCCAGTGAATCGACTTAGACCATTTAAAAAATCCTCCATTATCAATATTTTAGGGGCCACTAATAAAGTCATTTTTGAAAGTACTTCCTTTTCTTTTTGAAACACTTGAAAGCCTTTTTCAGGACACAGACGTTTCTGAATGCAGGCTTGAACGCAGTGGTCCTAATACTTCTCCCGTCCACCTTGCTTTGTAGATGCGGATGCAGATGTATGTTCCCTAATATAGTATGCTGAATATGTTAACAAGCACAGGCATGACTTGTACACTCAACAGTTGTTCACACCAATGTAATATCTGTGAAAATAATTTGATTTTTTCTTAGCTAATCACTCTTATTTAATCTGTGGATACCCTGTGCTTCAATATTAGACAAGTGTCCTTGCAAAATGCTACTGTGGAAGTGGATAGTGACTAAATACGAGACACTATAAGCAATCTAGCAGGTTAAGAAAATACGGACATTTCTATTAAGGCTTTGGAGCTGTGGTTTGGAAAGGAAGAGTTACTGAGGACCCGTGACAAGACAGACTTATCTTTGGCCCCACTCTTTAGACAGAATATTCCCAGTGGTCCCATAGCAAATACACAGACTGGGTAGGTTGGTCATAAGAAACTGTAGGGATAAAACGCACTTTTATTCTATGTTTAGTAGCATGTGAGTTTTATGATGAAAGAAACCGTGACTGACTGGGAAGAGTTTACTCCTCAGATGTGATGCAGCCGCGGCCTTCCTGACTTGGCTCTCCAATTGCTCTAGCTTATAGTATTGGTTATCACAATGGGCTCTTTTATTTTTAAAATTTTATTGTATTGTGATAATAACAACATGAACTCTACTGTTTAATAGTTTTTAATTGTACAGCACAATATTTTGAATTATATGGCTGGTGTTGTACAGCAGATCTCTAGAACTTATTCATCTTGCATAAACGAGACTTTATGCCCGTTGATTAGCAACTTCTCATTGCCTCTCCTTCAGCCCTGGGCTTCCACCATTCTACTCTTTGATTGCATGAGTCTGACAATTTTAGATGCTTTGTACAAGTGGAATCGTAAATAGACATTTCTCCAAAGAAGACATACTATAGACTCTTTCTGAAAGTCTTTAGCAGGTAGCATTTCCTTAAGTTAAGTATGGTACTTGTCAACTGATGAAATAATAAGTGGGAATAAAAAATAAATGACATTGTGAAACCTTACATAAATAAATGGGTTAATTAACTCTTTGTAAACATGAGGCTGGCTTTCAAAACTTTAAAAGTATGACTGATTTAGTTTTCCTTCTTCCTGTGACTAACATGGTGTAAGTATGTGATTGACTGTGTTTAATGTGGAAATAACTGAAATCAAATTTGTCAGAAAAGGACAATGTTTTTATCTGGAGTAATCCATTCAATTTCATTAGATGATCCATATGAAAACGGAAAAATATAAATTAGAAAAATGGGATTTGGGTCAAATGATTAAATATTTCCTTTGGTATGAGATAGGAGGGAATCTGTCTTATTTGGATATATATTCATTTTCTTAGAGAAATCAGTCTGTCTTTGAACTGGGGCCCTGTCTCCTGTCTGACAATTGTCAAAGAAAGCCTTTCGTTTTACAATTTTGCTTTACAGAGTCAAAGAATCACTTATGCTTTCCTTTGTCTGAATACAAAACATGTTGGCTTTGAAGGCAGCGTATCTGTGGCCTCAGATCTGAGGGTTCTGGTGGGCACAGAAAAATTACCTTGGCCACGTTCCCATCCTGCCCCTGCCCCTGGACAGGGACCTGCCCCAGGCCCACGTAGGAAGAAGGGAGCTTTCCTGCTGCGAGGGCCCACCGGTCGGTTTCTGAAGAGCTAGAATTTCTCACAGTTGTCTATCCCCACTCTTGACCAGAACTCATTTGAGTAAGTACCTTGAAACCTGGAGAGGCTGCCTCTAGGAGATCCGCAGTCTGAGCAGGTAAATTCGGAAAGCTGCCAGGAAGGGCTGCTGTTTGTAAACTCTCTGGTACTCATTGTGGGTCCCAAGCTGAACCCACCTGCTCAAGGATCCGGTAAATAAGCTGTCTGGACACCCACTACCAACCTGGGGCCACAAGACCCCAATGCCTCCAAGGGTGTCAAGCACCCCCACCTTTGCAAAGGCCCCTCCTTCACTCACACCTGTGTAGTTGTTCAGTCCACCCAGAGGTCATAATGTTTTAAGTAAATATACAATTTTGTGTCGGGCTGCATTCACAGCCACCCTGGGCTGCATGGCCCACCGGCCACAGGTTGGACACCCCATTTTAGACCGTCTGTTTTAACTTGGCTGAGAGGTAGTCATTTGTAGTGTGTTTCTCCAAAGCTGTTAAATGTAACAGCATAAAGTTATTAAAGGTATTGCTTTAGTTTCCCTTTAAATGGCGGCAGTTTCTGTAATGATATTATGTTTTATTCCTGATATTGATGAATTCCTTTGTCTCTCTTTTTCTCTTTCAGTCTTGTTAGAGTTTTATCAATTTTATTGATTTTTTTGGAGGAATCAGCTTTTGTTTCATGGATTTTTCTGTATTGATTTCCTGTTTCAGTTCCATTGATTTCTATTTTTATTTACCATTATTTTCTTTCATCTACTTGCTTTGGGTTTATTTTGCTTTTTTTCTAGAGATGAAGTATTAGATTATTGATATTTTTTCTTCCCCGATGGAAACATTTAATGCTATAAATTTCCCTCTCAGCATTTCTTTAGCTGCATTTCTCAAATGCTGATATGTTGTATTTCCATTTCAGTTAGTTCTATTTTATATTTCCTTTGAGACTTCTTCTTAGATCCATCAGTTATTGAGAAGTGTGTTGTTTAATTTCTAAGAGTTTAATGCTTTCCTCTTGTCTTTCTGTTATTAATTGCTAGTTTGATCACAGAATATACTCTATGATTTGATGAGGTTTTTTTATGGCCCGGGATATATTTGTGAATGATCCATGGGCACTTGAAAAAACTATATGCTGAGCTGTTGTTTGGTGAAGTGTTTTACTGTGTGTGTGTAAATTTGGTTTTGTTTGTTAATTGTATTGTTTAGATCTTGTATATCCTTGCTGATTTTGTATCCACTAGTGCTATTATTTGATGAGACAGGAATGTTAAAGACCTTAACTGTAATTGAGATGTTTTCATTTCTCCTTTCAGCTTTATGAGTTTTCAGTTCATGTATTTTGAAGCTCTGCCATTTGGTACATGTGTATTTGAGATTGATATGTTTTATTAGTATATTGATTATTTAATAATCAAGGATATCATTATATAATGTTTCCTGTCTTTCTGGTAATTTTCTTTGCTCTGATTTCTATTTAATCTGATATTAATATTGCCAATTCTACTTTTTAAAAATTAGTGTCTACATGGTACATTTTTTCCATTTTTAAACTTTTAATCTATGTTATTGAATTTTAAATACATTTTTTGTAAATAGCATAAAATTAGGTCATTTAAAAATTTACTCTGCAAATATCTGCTTATTAATTGATATAGTTAGACTGTTTATATTTAAGGTAACTAATGATACATTAAGGCTGAAGTCTGCCATTTTAATATTTGTTTTTTCATTATTTCCTCTGTTTCTCTTTCCTCTGTTCCTCTTGGCTTCTTGTGCATTACTTGAACACTTTTTAGGATTCCATTTGGTGTGTTTGTATTTTTTGAGCAGATCTCTTTGTGTGGTTTTCAGAGCCCTTGCTCCAGGTGTAGCAACGTATGCAGGTGACTCATCACAGGTTCATGGACTCAGCATTTTCCCAGTTTGAATCAAGGGTGAATACCTCACTTCCATTTCAATTATTTCTCCTTCCCACTTTTAGATATCATTTTCTTGAGTAACAAATGGTATTATAATTTTTATTTCAATCATAAAATATGATTTATAAAATCATAGCGGAAAGGGGAGTGTATCATATATACTTACATCTGATGCTCTTTTTGGTTTTCTTTTTCCCTACCAGATGTTCCAAGACTCCAAAGAAGTCTTCTATCATTTCTTTTCTGTTTGAAATTTTTTCTATAGTTATTCTTTAAGGATCAGTGTCCTAGTGACAGTTTTTTTTTAGTTTTTCTTTATCTGAGACTGTATTTTGCCTTTAGTTTTAAAGGTTAGTCGCTAGGTGTAGAATTTGTAGTTGACAATTTGTTCTTTCTGTACTTGAAAAATGTGCTATTTTGGGCTTGCACAATTTAGCTTATGCATCTGGGGCTCCCACTGGCCCCTGCTGGTGGTGCCTGAGGAGAGAGAAGAAGCTTCCATAGGCCTGGCCACTTGGTGTTTCTGAATGAGGGAGCGAGTCTCCAGGCTCAAGATATTAGGAGGCTTCCTAGACCAGGCACCAGTGGTGGGATCCCTCTGCCGGTTCTGCTTAGCTCCCTGTTGTCTCTCAGCTGGTGTGGACTATCTCAAGAAGGAGGGAGAAGAGAACATCCCCTGGATGATTATTTCATGTGGCAGCTGGTATATCTTCCTCTCCACCTTAAGGGCATTATGCTGGATTGACCTGGTATTGTTGGTGGAACTTCCTTTTGATGGGTGGTTGAATGAGCCTACTTGGACCATTGTCTACCCTTAGGATAGAGTCAGAGATGCTGGGTCTGGGTTACTTTTTTCTGTTGGGAGGGGTGAGGGTGGGTAAAAGATACTCAGCCCTTTGTTGTTGCTCCAGTGCTGGGATTCCTAATCTGTTTTTTTCCCTCTTTATACTTTTCAGAACCCTCCTTTGGCTGACTCTACATTACCTCTAGGGTTTACAGTTATACTTAGAGGGGAGGAGAAGAGAGAAATGAGTCTTTGCATGTGGTCTCACTAAAAGTCCCCCTCCCTCTTTTCAGGGCCCTGAAGCACTTGAAAATGTTGTTAGTATTTTATTAGGGTTTGAGAAATATAGAAGTTAAAAAACCGATTTTTTTTAAAGATTTTATTTATTTATTTTCAGAGAGAGGAGAAGGGAGAGAGAAAGAGCAACGTATGGTTGCCTCTCACATGGCCACCACTGGGGACCTGGCCCGCAACCCAGGCATGTGCCCCAACTGGGAATCGAACCGGGACCCTCTGGTTTCCAGCCCGCGCTCAATCCACTGAGCTACACCAGCTGGGCTAAAAAAATGATTTTAATCGTGCCAAAATATAGAGAACATGAAACTTAGCATTTTAACCACCTTTAGATACACAGTTTAGTCACATCAAGTACGTTCATACTGTTGTGCAACCATCACCTCTATCCATCTCTGAAACGTTTGCATTTCCCCAGACTGAAGCTCTGTACTCATTAAACAATGATTCTCCATTTCCCCGTCTCAGCCCCCAGCAACCACCATCCTACTTTCTGTCTCTGTGAATTTGACTATTCTAGGTCCCTTGTATGAGTGGAGTCATACACTGTTTGTCCTTTAGTGACTGGCTAAATTCACTTAGCATAATGTCCTTAAGGAAGGAGGTAAAATTTGAACTGGTAAAATTTATTACTCATTGAATTTCTTTAAAACAGTTTTGAGGAGAAGAGTTTATAGTTAGTAGCTATTTAGGGACTTTAAACCTGTAAAGCCTAGTATGTAGCACGAACTCAACAATGCTAGTTAATTACTCTTATTTTCTGCTGGATTTTACTATTCTTCCCCCGCCCCTACCACAATATCTGAGTCAGCAGTTTGGGTGTGGAGCCACAGTGTGTTTTTGTTTCTTTTTATGACAACTGGCCGTACTGTCTGCTCCTGGAAATGTACCAGAGGTAATCAGCAGAGGGAAATCGGACCCGGGCCAAGTTAGTGGGAACTGGATATGGAAATCAGAGAGGCTCAAATTCAGATCTTGATTCTTTTCCATTTAGTGTTCTTTGTCAAGTTCCTTAATCTCTGAATCTTTGTTTCTTTATCTGTGGAGGGAAGATAGCAGGCGCTGTTTGAAGGCTAGCGATAGTTTATGTAAAGTGTCATATGTACAGTAGTAGCTGCTCACTAAGTCACTCCTGAGTTACGGTCTGCCTGTCTCCTCCTTAACTGTGGTATTGGGCAACGGCTCCCTTTATCCTTACCTGTAATTTTCTCTTAGCAATAGGGACTTTCTAGTGGGTAATATAATTTATTATTCTAAATAGCTTTGGATATTCTAATTTCAGTGAAAGTGTTAATTGATGATAACCTAGGAAAGCTCATGAGCAGCGTATTAAATTTCTGAATTCTTTCACTGTGCTTAAGATGGAGAGTTTAATATTTTTTAAGAATAAGGAAAAAGAAGCTGACTTCATAAAAGGGTAAAATCTTCTTAAGTATGACAGAAATGGGTGATGTTTAAAAATTATTCTTGAAAAGAATTACCAAGTATATTTTGCTTTCACGTTATAATAATATTTTACTGGGCAAGACATGCACGTATGGATTTATTTTTATCCTGCAAAGCAAAATATTCAGAGATTGCTACTAGATTGATATAATGGCAGAAATATTTTCAGTTCTTTGCTGACAATAAAGTTAATCAAAATAGCTTAAATTAAATAAGTAACATGCCAATCAGTTTTTATAAACTGAACAATACCATATGACATACAATGTGTTGCTATAGATAAACTGACTGCTGATAATTCATAAGAGGCACCAAAGGGTCACGTGGGTTTGCAGTTCCACACATACCGTGGCTGTGTGGCTTTGACAGAAGTGTAAACAGGGGTCATTGCATTCCTACGGCTAATGACATGAAACATCCTCTAATATAAAACCATGAAGCTTGGCACATCTTAAAACACAGTTTATAAAATATTAGGTACACTTTACCTTCCCCTAAAATCTTTGATCTTTGCAGGGACTAATATTGGCCAAACTGATGCTCCAATTTTATGATACTTGCTCTTTGTCAACAGTTAAATTTTTGAAGATGATTTGTTGATTTATTCTTGTGTAGAAAAGAGAACTTCTTGCTTCCTGACAACATGACAAACATTTATCTTTTGTGTTTGCAGAATCTAAGAAGTTACTGTTTGTAAGTTCAAACTATGCTGCTCACAGAGAATAGTATCAACTCCAGTTTGTTCACTGTTAATATACTCGAATAGATAATTCTACCATTATATAGAAAGTGATTAAAACATTCTTGTTTGCTTAACCAGAGACTAGATGGAAAATATCACATTTCAAAGATGTTGAGCATCTATTTCTGATGTAGATAAACAGCTAAGATTTTGGTCTGTGGTTATGGCCATGGTCATTGCAACATGGCATTGAGAATTCATACTTGGGTGCTTATTTTGGCCTTTAAACTGTTCATTTGTACTGTGAACTAGATTATGTGCTTCTAACTGTCAGTTAGCTAAATGCATTTCAAGTCAATTTAGTAAAATAGTCGCTGTTAAGCGGTATATTTGGACAGAGTTGACACCTTTGACATTTTCTAAAATGGCAAAAATAACTGTATTTAAGGGTATGATTTATGAATGTTGTGTGCCTACAGAACTTCCATCTGATTATGGTTTTTGTTTTTGCTGCTAAAACTCTTTCCACACATTGTTGATAGGGTAACTAATTAGTGCTGCGTGATCAGGTATTTAACACAGGCTCACAAAGAGAAACGCACAAAAACACAACATCAATCCAAAAATCTATGATCTTGTTGCTTCTTAGAACTGCCTTTGTTGAGCAAGGGGAGAACAGTTGAGACCACAGCAGAGACAGAGAAAGTAAGGAAGAGAGGGTTAGATTGATAGTATTGATCTGCCTTTATGAAACACATATTCTTTGGTATAAATAAGGAAAGCAACTTGCAATGATTAAAAAGTATTTTGAATCCTTAGTTGTCTTCTAGATTGCTGGCCTCTATTAAAAACTTCTTAAAATAATAGATAGTTTTAATTCTTCAAGGAAAAGAAAGATTATATCATGTTAAAGATTTTCCATATTTATTATATAGATGTGACTTGACTGCAGGGGAAAAAAAGAGGAAAATCTCTTGTATTGCAAGTTTTAAATGTACCAGGCTAAGGTTTACTTAATTAGAACCTCGAGGCAATAAAGGAGCCCTTTTTAAAATTCTGTGATTCTTAATATGCTAAATAATGCAAAGCTTCGACTCTTCAAGCATGAGACACACATCTGGCAGCTTAACATTTAAATTACAGGGGGAAAAATTCCTCACTTCAGTAGTAATTTTCTCAAAGAAAAGAATAAGAAATGGATTTCAACTAAATTTAATTCCTTTATAGATTTCCATGGTGTCTAATTGCAGGCATTTTTCTAGTTTTTTTGTATTTGTATTTTTATACATATTTTTCTGTACATTTTATTAATTATTAATTTGAGATGATTCTCACCATTAGAGCTCTTGAAAAATAGTGCTATATTTTACTTGTTTCTAGAAATCTGATTTCAAGTAATAAGACAATGATATAGAAAACAAAGGGAAAATGAAATTTTAGTGACCAACAAAAATATTGACAAAAAGGCAACATTTTGCAGTTAGTTCCACTTTCAAGCTTTAATCCTTTTCCATATAAATGTTTCCTCTGTTTTGTCATTTTCTGGTTATTTTTTGTGCATAAGTTATTATAAGCAGCATTCCTCCTTTGTATTTCTCCAAAGGACAGTGTCAGATCCTCGATTAATTTTACAAAGGTCATTTGGAAAAACCATTAAAAATACGCCAAGTAAAAAAGATTAGCACAACTCAGGGAAAACACACTTTTATAAACATATGCATTTATATGTAGGTAGGGTACTATAATATTATACAGTTTTGACAACTGTTTTCCTTGTGCACCTCATGCATTATTAAAAATATGATTGTTTCATTTATTTTTACTAGGTGATCCCAGCTGACACATTCCAAAGGCATCAGGAGGTTACTGTTATTAGTAATTATTTAATGTTTTTCTCCATATAAAAGAATGTGATAACTAAATTGAGTAATAGTTTCATAAAATAAAATGGACTCTCAAAATAATTAACCCATATTTGTATTACTAACACATAAACATGGGTGATAGTTAGCCCATTACAAGTGCATGTATTCATTTCCACTTTTTAATTATAAAATTAAACAACATTGCAGCTTCCAATTTGAGCTATGTCAGAGTAGCTGGAACCAGACTAGCTCTCCTGCTATAATCAACCAGTAAACTGGACAGTATGTATGAAGCAGTTGTTTTGGGGCATTGGTCATCAGGAAGCATAAGAATAGAAACTTGAGACAGATCCTGGTTGTTTACCTGGGCTCAATATTCTGACCGTAGAACAGCGAAGTGGAATCTAAGCAGAGAACTAAGGAGACCAAGTTTGTCATTCAGGGCAGCTGAAGCAGCTGGGATCTGCAGAGTAGAACAGAGGGAGGGAGATATGCAGAGGGAACCCCAAGTCAACATAGGAACTCGCCCATGAGCTCTTTGGTGATTACAGTTAATAATATTCTATTACATATTTGAAAGTTGCCAAGAGAGTAGATCTTAAAGGTTCTCTTCACAAGAAAAGATATATGTGGTGACTGATGTTCACTAGACTTAGTGTAATCATTTCATCATATATACAGATATCAGATCATTGCATTGCACAGCTCAAATTAATATTATGTCATATGTCAGTTATACCTCAAAAATTATGAAGAATAAATTGACAAAATGGGGAAATTTAGACAAATCCTAAACCATTGTTTGAGATTTTAACAGCCTTTTCCATTAAATTGACAAAACAAAGAGACAAAAAGTAATTAAAAAAGGATATAGAATATCTGAATGACACTATCAACTAAGTCGATCTAATTAAAGCTTACAAAGCACTTTACCTAAACACAGCAATATACACGTTCTTTTCAAGGGGACATAAAGTGTTTGCAAGATAGATCATATAATGGGTTATAAATGAGATTTTAATATATTTCAAAAAATGTAAATAGTCCAGCATATGTTGCTCTGACTTAATGGAGCAACATTAAATGTTTCCTTTTGTAAAAAAAACAAAACCACAAAAACAAGGGGAGGATGTTTGTTCTCATCACTTTTTATATTGGGGTCCTAGTGAGGGCAATGAAATTTACAGAAGGAAACACAGGAGTAATCTTCATAATCTTAGCAAAGATTTCTTAGGACATGAAATTTATTTACTTTAAAAAACAAATGATACATTGGATTTTAACAAAATCAAACTTTTTTTCTCTTCATGTTGCCATTAAGAAAAATAAAAGGCAAGTTACAAACCGAGAGAAGCCATCTGCAGTACCTGTTCTGACAAGTAGTTTGTATCCAGATTATATAATTCCTACAAGTCGCTAATAAGAAGAAAAACAACTCACTTTAAAAAAGTTTTAATACTTGGACAGAAGTTTCACAAAAGAAGATATGAAACATTCAATTAATTCATGAATAATGCCTAAAAATCTTTAGTCACCAGGAAATGCAAGTTAAAACTATAATGTGTTGCCACTTCATATCCACTAACATGCTAACATTAAAAAGACAAACAATACCAAGCACTGATGATGTTTTGGTAGCAACTTTCATATATTACTGGTAGAAGTAAAAATAGTACAAATAGTTTGGAAAACTGGCAGTTATTTTTTTTAAGTTAAACAAGCACATATCATATAGCCCAGTAATTCCACTTCTATGTGTTTACCATGAGAAACAAAATCATATGGCCACAAAAACACTTGGATCTGAATGTTCATAGCAGCTATCCTCACAACAGTCAAAACTTTGAAACACCAAAACATGCATTAGTAGATGAATTAATAAATGCATTGCAAGGCATTCATCAAAAGGAACTACTTAGCAATAAAAAGTGATCAGTCTCAAAATACTGTTCTGAGTGGAAGAAGCCAGTGAAAAAGAGTAAATACTGTATTATTCCATATGTATGAAATTTTATAATTAAATTCTAATCTGTGGTGATAGAAGTAGTTGCCAGGAGTGTGTGTTTGTGTTAGGGATAGGATAATTGACTATGAACGGCATGGAAACATTTGAGGGGTTATGCACAATGTCTAAGATTTTACTAGTGGTGGGATTACGCAGGTGTATATATTTGTCACAACTTATTGAATTAAAATAAAAATACTGGATTCAGGTATTCTCAGTTTAACCAGGGGAAACGCGGAATGTGTGGCAGCAAAGTTGCCAGTGACATCATGATGTTATACGGATGTTTATAATCTAAGCACAGAATGAGGATGTCCTCAGTCTCACCTTTAACCATACCGTGCCATGTAGAGTTAGAGCGATGAGGTATCGGTATGAAGGGGGTTGGAGGGGAACCATTTGTCCTCCGTTGATCTTGTTAGCGTGCCTGCCTCCAGTTTTAAATAATTGGCTCACATGTCTGGTCAAGACTAATTAAAAAAAGAATGTTTTCGATGTGTTTTTTCTTCAGGCTGGCCCTAAAAACTGAGAAGGAGGGCAGAACTTAGTTACATTCTTCTCTGTTTCTGAGGGTTATGCTTCTAATCCTCCTCCACCTTGAGAATCATGGTTATTGATTCCTTCAGAATTTGATCTGGGGCGGGGCAGAGATAAAAGGCAGGGAGAGGTATTTCTCCGGTGTTGTCAATTCTTGGTAATTGCAAGCATTGTTAGGTTTTTAAAAGTTGACCTTTTCTTTTACGGAGCACTTTCATGCTTTCTTTAGACATGTCCTTCTTTTTTGTCAGGGGTCCCTCACTTTGTGCTAGGTTCTTACCAGTTCCTTAGCAGAACTATGCACCTGGAAGTACACTTCTAAATTTGTTCCCTATGACTATGAGTGCTGAAGGAGAGAAGAAAGTGGTCATAATTGAATGGAGAAACACAGTGGAACATGCTCGAAGAAAGGAAATGAAAATAGAAATGAATATTACCCCAAGCTAATCAGCACATTAAGAAAAGAAAAGAAGTAGAAAAATAAAATGAGTAAAAAACTATATCATTTAATAATAATATTATGATTCCTCCAATAAAAGACACTGTCACACGGAGTTTAAAAGAAAAGTCCAGCTACACAGTACTTACGGTAAACATACATAACAGAGTGATAAAGAGAAGTTGAACACCTATGGTGATATTAGGAAGTTAAAACAAAAATAAAGCTGTTTTGAGAGGTAATGTCAACAATAGGTAAATTGGCATTTAAGATTTAAAAGGGTTTAAGCAGTAAAAGAAAGGCATTATCTTAGTGATAAAAGGTACAATTTTTAAAAAAGACATATGACACAACTTATATGCACCAAACGAAGAACAGCTGACTATAAAACCTAACAGTTTTTTAAGTATATGAAGGGATGTATACAAAATACGGTAATAGAGGCAACCCTCTCTGATCATAAGCTAATACTATTATAAATTAATAATTCAAAGGTGATTTATTGGTGGCAAGGATTTGGGAAAAGATTTTCTTATATATTGCTTGTGGAATTTTTTATTTGTTTTTTACAAAGCAACTTGATAATATCTATTAACATTTAAAATATGCAAACTTTTTGGCCCAGCAATCTCCCCCTGAAAATCCATTCATAGGAACAGAAGCACAAGTATGTACGTGTACAGGTACAAAGACTTCACTGTAGCATCATTTTGATAGGAAAACAAAAATGAAGAAGGCAAGTGAATGTTTGTCGATAGGGAATGGATAAATAAATTATTCCGTAACTGCAGCATAATATATTTTTCAGTCATTGAAAATAATAAAATAGAGCTATAATTATTGACTTTAAGGGAATTCATGAGATCTTTTTAGTATGGAAGGGTATGGGCAGTCATATACAGTATATAATCTCCTGCAGTGAAAAATACCTTTATCTATATATGTCCATTTTTCATATATGTGTATGTATATATGTTTGGTTAAATGAGCATGGAATAAGTAAAGTGGTTTATGTGGGGTAGATGGAATGGAAAAGTTTTAGGGATTATGGAGGGAAGATGTGAAGGAGGAACATGGGAAAATACCCACTTTAAGTAAAAGAGAGTTAGATGTGTATTTTATGACTTGTAGAGATGACCATGAGCACTTAAGGTATGAAAAGAGCCAGTTGTAAACAAATAAATGTGTATGGCATGATTCTGTTTCAGTTAAAAGTCCTCGTTTATTTCTCTGTCCCTCTCTCTATCGTCTATTTATCATCTTCTATCTGTGTGTCTGACGGTCTTTCTCTCTGCCTGTGCATGTGGAGTTGGGTGAGTGATGAAGGCTTCAGTCAGGGTTATGACAAGAGAGGAAGCAATATGTATAAAAGCTTCTGAATGAGACAGAAGAGAAAACAGCAAATAATTAGCTGTGAATGACTATAAGGAAGGAAAATTTATGGAGACAGAGAGGCTTTGAATTTCTTTGACTTGGAGAATACCAAAGGAAATGCAGAGAAAGAGCTGTTTGAGAGAAATGAAAGCCTGTTGTGTTTTGTATGTCTGAGTTTGGGGCCTTAGAAAGACTCCCAGGTGCGATGGTTGCTTAAGCAAATGGGGGCAGGAAAGTATAAAGAAAATCATCCAAGAACCTCATGGTTCTTTGTTTATTTGTAGTTTGTTTATGTATACTTTATTTGGCTATATGGTGCAGATTTTTAAGCTTATATGCAAAAGTAAAAACAGTAAAAGAAAATATTGTTATGCACAATTATATACTAATGAAAACTACATTTTACACACACACATATACATACACAAACCTCTCAAAGAAATTAAAAGGCTCACTGCAGACAAAAATATTTGGGACAATTGTCAGGCAAAAAATTATTATCTTTGATATGGAAAGCTAAAAATCCTAAAGAAAATATTGAATATTCCAACTGAAAAAAGATGGAGATGGGAATTTACAACATGAAAATGCATACATGCTCAGGAAACATAAAAAATATTCAAATTTATTAGAATTATGGTATTGAAAATTTAAATAACAATGAAATGATATTATTTTGTATACGAGCAGGCAAAACTAGAAAACATGGTTAGTTTTGGCAAGCATGTGGATAATAGGATATATCCATACATACTGTTTGAATTTTGATATAGTTCTTTTCATGAGTCCCAAGGCTTTTATCCTAGATACTCATTTTGAAAAAATAAGCATAGATGAACATCAATATTTTTGTAAAATTTGTTTAATATGATTCAATATCAAGGGGTGCTGGTTAAATAAAGTCATATGGTATACCACTATGTACTGATTAAAATAATACTTTGAGGAACATTAATAATAAGAAACAATATTAGTGTAAAAAGGGATGCAAACTGCATATATGCTATGATAACAATTTGATGAACTGTATTATGTACACATTCAAATATTTGTAATATTTATTATATGATACATAAGTATAACATGTATGTAAGTAATCATCTAATGTATATATGTATAATTCCTACATACATTTTTATAAATAGAAAGGTTTTAGAGCAAAGAAATGTCATTTTACAAATGAACAAAGAAAATTTTAAACACTTTTAGGAAACTCTTTAGTAAGGACTCTATTACCTGAACATGCACAACATTCTCACATTTTAACATATGGTGATATAAATTGCATTAGATCAGAAATTGTCCATAGTAGATATAATTTCTAAGATTGTTCAGGAAGCAAGCCCATACAATGGACTAAAGACAGTCTATTTAATAAATGGTGTTGGAAAAATTGGGCAGATATGTGCAGAAAAGTGAAACTAGACCACCTTCTTGCACCATAAAGAAGAATAAACTCAAAATGGATCAGAGACTTAATTGTTAGACTCAAAACCATAAAAATCCTAGAAGAAACCATAGGCAGTAAAATCTTGGACATTGCTCATAGCAATATTGTGTCTGACATATCGTGTCAAGCAAGGGAAACAAAAGGAAAAAATAACAAATCATCATAGATACTACATCAAACTAAAAACCTTTTGTCACTGCAAAGGAATTATCAATTATCAACAAAATAAAAAACAACACACTGAATGGGAGAACATATTCGCTGATACATCTGATAAGGGGTTAATATCCAAAATTTATAAAGAACTTATAAAACTCAACACCAAAAAAACAAACAATCCAATTAATAAATGGACAAAGGACCTGAATAGACACTTCTCCAAAGAGGGCATACAGATGGGCAATAGACATATGAAAAAAGGCTCAAAGTCACTAATTATCAGAGAAATGCACATTAAAACCATGAGATATCACTTCATGCCTGTCAGAATGGCTATGATCAATAAATCAACAAACTAGTGCTCGTGAGGATGTGGAGAAAGGGGAACACTTTTGCACTGTTGGTAGGAATGCAAATTGGTGCAGCCACCATGGAAAACAGTACGGAATTTCCTTAAAAATATAAAAATGGAACTGGTTTATGGCCCAGCAATTTCACTTCTGGGAATTTATCTGAAGAAACCTGAGACACTCATTCAAAACAACCCCTGTGCACCCCTATGTTCATGGCAGCGTTATTTACAGTAGCCAAGATTTGGAAGCAGCCCAAGTGTCCATCAGTAGATGAGTGGATAAAACAACTATGGGATGCTACTTTGCTGCAAAAAAGAAGAAAACTTTACCCTTTGTGATGGCATGGATGGACCTGGAGAATATTATGCTAAGTGAAATAAGCCAGTAAGAGAAAGATAAATACCATATAATTTCACTCATATGGAATCTAATGAACAAACTGAACTAACAAGGAAAATGGGGACAGATTCACAGATGGAGCACAGGCTGACAGCTCTTGGGGGTGGGGGTGGGGATAGAGGGATTGAGCAAAAAAGAGAAAGGACTCATGGACATGGATGACAGTGTGGTGATTGTGGGGTGCGGGGCAGAGGGTAGGTGGAGGTGAAGAGAGTATAAGGGGGATAAATGGTAATGGAAAAAAATACATTCAAAAACATGTCTAAGATCTAATCTCCAGAATCTGTACACATCAAGAAGATTATCCAGGTGAACCTAATCTAATCATATACACCTTTAAAGCACAGAACTTTCTCAGGTTGGTAGCAGTAGAGAAGACAGAAGGAAAAGTTGGAGAGATTCAAGCATGAGAAGGAAGCATCCTGTCTTGGCTTGAAGGTAAAGGAGATCACATAGAAAGCATGAGAAGGAAATGAATGTTGCCAACAACCAGCACACCTAAAAGAGGATCTCAAGATGCAGACGCAAACTACAGCCCTGAGTGAGACATTGACTTTGACCTTGTAAGACATAAGGAGAGGAACCAGTTGAGCCATGCTAGCCCAGATTTCTGACTGGCAAAAAAATATGAGACAATAAATGGATATTAAGTCATGAGGCTTGTGGAAATTTGTTCCAGAAATAGTAAAAATGAATATATTGATCAATATTTAAAACTGTGAATAAATAGTTCTCAAGTAAGTTAGAGGGATTACATGTAGAGACTTTGAAGTTTAATAGAACTTGGGTCTCAATTTCAGATATTTCACTGATTAACTGATTTGGGAGACGTTCTTTGATCTATTCAAGTCTCAATTTCTAAATCTGTCAAATGGAGTAATGATAGTAATGATACCTTTTTTAAGCAGTTTATTGTTTTATTTTATTTTACTTTTCTTTGTGTGTGTATATACACAGCATAATATGTATAATTAGAAAACACTAAAAATGGATTTTATCATTATTTTATAATTGTTACTGCATCTAGCAACTATGCCCTGATAAATTAAAAGATTTAAAAAAGAACAATTTATTTAACCTTCAAATAAAAATGATTTTTTCTCCCTTCTTCCATTTTCCTCCCTTTCTTATCCTGATTTTGTTGACATAAAGGAATGTGGACAGCACCAAGGAATTTTCTTTTAGACTCAAAGTAAGGAAGGTCTTCCAATGATTTACATGATCTTCATCTCAACAAAATGTCAGACTCTGACAGAAGAGGCACCTGACCCACTAACTCTCCCTGAAGAAAGTTAATCTTTGGTTTACAACTTTTGTTTGGCACAGAGCACTGGGGGAGGGTCAGCAGTTACAATGGCAGCATTGATGTTCGAAATGCCTGATCCACACAGACCTGGGCGAGAGAGAAGAAGCTGGCCAGGTCCTTTAGAGAGAAAGAGCTTGCAGACAAGGAGACTAAGTCCTAAAAATTTTACACAATGGAAATTTCGATGAAAAATGTCCACAAGGGCAATTCCAAAGAGCAGGGACTGGCAGTATCCAAACCCTGGCGGGAGAGAAGACGGTAGGCAGCAAGGCTTTGGCACATGTATATGACACATGTATACTTAAAAAAAAAAAAAAAAAGATGTTGGGTCAACCTCTTTGCAAAGCTCTAGCAGCATCTGGGCCAGGATATTTGTCACAAGACTCTGAGTGTAGACTTTGGGTTTATTGAAGTGAGGGGTCATCAAGTCAATGGCTTAAGAGGCAGAAAGCTGAAGTATACTTGCTTATATATTATCTCTGTTTATAATTTAGGAAATAGTTGTTGAGCTCCGTTTCAGGCACTGTGTTAGACATTACAGGAGACACAAAGGTGAATGAGACACGTTGTTTGCAGGGAGTTTCTGATCTAGACCATGGTTCTCTAATGGGGATGTTTTGCTGCCCCAAGGGACCTTTGGCAATGTCCAGAGACATTTTTGGTTATCGCAATTGGAGAAGGTGTGGGGAAGTGGAAGGCACTATGACACCTAGTGGGTAGAGGCCGTGGATGCTGCTAAACATCTTACAAAACACTGCTCTGCCTTTACCACAAAGAATTATCCAATTCAAAATGTCAATGGTGCTGAGGTGGAGAAACTATGATACAAAACAAATCATGAAAGATAGAAAAAAAGTATCTCAGGGGAAGCACTAGGTACAGGCAGAGAACAGAACTCTCTAGTGTCAGGGTTTTATGTTGAAACATTGGTAGGAGGTACCTGGGAGTTTCTTTGAAAACTTGATCCCAGAAACATAGCTAATGGCAGAGAATCTTAACCAGATGAGAGTAGGAAAATAGATCAGACACAGCTGCTGCTTATAAATTGCATCCCTGTGGTGTGGCCGATAGTAGAGTTCTACTTCATGTTTATATATTGAGTTAAAACTGGGAGCATAAAACAGCTATGAGCATCCTTCTTAGTATTATTTCTTCTTCCCCACTTGTCAGGTCTTATATAAGCTCCTAGATTTCTGCAATGTAAGCTTACATATCCTCTGAGGTGAAAATCTGTAATATGTGTTTTTGTTTTTAACCCTAGGAATCATTTTTAATCAAATGAATTCTTCCTCTATGGACTGTGATCTTGATCTCTTAAAGGAAGACCAGGAATTACATAACAAGGTAAAACGAAGGCATGGGAGTTGGCTTTGAAAAGATCATGAAAACAGCAGTCTCTGATTATTAACTATGATTTAAAAAAAATATTCCCAAGTAGTAGGTAATTTGGTCTTCAAAGGAGGTTTTGAAGTGTGGGACATGCTAAAGCAGCTGATGTTTATGAAATCAGTAATGCCAATAAATTTTTATTACATCCGAATCAGACTTCTGTAAGCTGTTGAAGACGTTAGTTAAATTAATCAGTCTACATTCCTTTTTCCACCTTGGGCAGGGTGATTAGAAAATGTGCTGATTGTACTGTTTTATTTGGCATAATCAAGGCTTCCATGAAGCCTGTCTAGAAACTATGTTGACAAACGTGTATAAATTACATCGACTGGGCTCCCAAATGTTGGTTAAATTAATTTTACTGGTATTACTGGATCCAGTTTTTAGATACCTATTTTCAAACTCTATATCTACATAGATGATGTGACTTTGAGTTCTAAGTATTTAGGAAACTTAGCTTGGATAGAAAATTGAAGTAAAAGGAATGCCTTCCAACCCTACCCTTTCCAACACTAATGATCTGAATCACTATCTTAATTCTCCACTATTCTGACTAAAGAAACATGTGTGTATGGAGACAAGTATTGTGCCACTATATTTAAAGTAAGCTTTGTTTTCATTGAAAAATAGTGAATCACCAGCTGACCAAATAAATGACTGTGTTTTTAATGTCCAGGTAAGCATGTATAGCATTTCAAATTGTGGTTGTTTCTACACTATAGTCAATATTAAAGAAGAAAGCATAGGGATCAAAAGTTTCATGAGATTTGTAACAATGAAAGATAATATTTACTGAGTGCTAGAAAATTACTAGGTGCCAGAAAATGTTCTCAGTCCTCTGCATCAAATGACTCATGTTATTCTCACAGCCCTAATGGGATAGATTCAACTATTATCATCATTTTCCCTATTTTATGATGACAAAAATAAGACATGGGAGATGGAGTAAGTTAGCCAGAATAGCTTAGTAAGTGCATAGATGAGATTTGAACTAGACTTTCTGTTTCTAGAACTCATATTTGTATCTACCATGAAATAATACTTTGAAAAAGTTGTGTATTTTTTTCTCTTTCAGCCAGTATGTCTTCTACTTCCTGAGTCTTATAACATTAATTTAAGGGCTAGGATATGGAAACAAAGGACTATTTGCTGGGAAGAAAAAGTTCACATCCTTTATACCTATTATGTATTATGTACTTTTATGTACGCTCTTTGGGAAACTAAAGAAAGAATATTTCCATGAAACTTCTAAGATATAGATCTAATATTAGCCTTTTAAATATTTTCTCTTGTAAAATTTTTGGGATTGCAAGGAAGGCTAAAGTAGGTAAGGTGAGAAAGAATACAATCAGCCAAGAAACCTCAAATTATTTTCTGTATTTTCTGAGTTTACATGTTCAATTAAAGAGTTCTACTTTTTTATTTTACTTTAACAATATTAAACATATTCAAAAACTTGTGTCAATTGCTTGGGAGACCAAACTCTTCCCTAGGGGTCAAGCTCTGTGGGGAGGTGGCTGAAGCCTGAATTTCTTTAGGAAACAGCTTGTGTGTGCTGGAAATGTGTCTCAGTAGCATCACTGTTGTGTGATGGCAAAGCCAAAACGCACCCAAGGCACAAGAGGCTGAGTGCTACGGACTAGGAGGGTTGTAATACTTCCTAAATCTAAATCTGAGACTCCCTATTTCAGTTTAAGTGTTTTCCTGTTTTTCATCTCATGTATTAGGTATTGATTTGGATCTTCAATTGATATTAAAAACTCTAACCTAGACAATTCGTAGGGTGGCTGTGGAAAAATAGAGTTAATGTCGAATTGCACATGTGAAGCATCAGTTTTTCAAATAACAGATGACCTGAGAACAACTGAAATTTGTGGCCCCAAATGGCCAGAAATGCTAGTTGTTCTCCAGAGGACAGAAACAGAAGCCAGGGTGATACTTACTTGAGGGCTTTCTTCAGGCAAATCCTGAGCCACCCATCCAGGGATACCTCTGGAGACTGCTAATGTAAAGCCTGTCCTGAAAAATCTTTGGTAAGCACATGAGACATAAATTAAAGAAAGAAGAAATAGTATTCTTACTGGATGGTCTCAGGATTTAGGCTGGATTTAATTTGGAGCTATGATATTTTTTTGGATGATAATAACAGCACTGATGGAATTGAACATGATGTCATATTTATTTGCTTTGATACTCTACATGCACCTGGTGTTTGTTGTTGTTATCTATGATTTGCATTTCTGTGATCTTATTAACACAAGCCTCTTAGCAGAGTACCTTCACCCCAAACCTTCCTCCTATGGCTTTTTAAAAAAATAGTGCACATTACTTGGGAAGGCATTAAAGCTTCTATGCTGCTCACTTCTGATCTTCCCAGGGCAGTTCAAAAGCATTAGTAATCCTTAGGATTCAGCCCTTTATTCACTGTTTCCTCCTTCTAAGGCTGTCTCTTTTGATGAAACAATCCCCTTGCTCTTCATCTGGCCAGATGGGCAGATGAACAGTGCTCCTCGGAGCCCTCCACAAAGACCCTGTTCCAAGTTTGGGGGAAAAGTGCTGCTGCTAAGTGGAGCTTAACTGTCCTAGCCCCCTAATGCTTTGCCACCGCACTGTCATGGCCCTGTGAACTGCAAGTTTCTTTCTCCACACAAAGGCTTACCCTCTCCGAGGTTGCATCATTGTCACTCTTCTCCATTAACTAATTGGTCCATGGAAAGAATTATGGCTAAGGGAAAAAACAAAACAAAACAAAAAACTCTGAACAGACAGGAAGGGACCTTGGACTTTGCTTCCTACCATATGACACAATTAAATAGGCTTATCATGTCATGACGTGTCGGCTTTGACATGAAATATATTTTGTTTTCTTATAATGTTCTATACTTAACAGCTTCATAAAAATGTTGTAATAATTGCACAGGAAAGGATGTTAAATGTTTTATTGATCACTTGCGCTATATAACACATTTTGCCAGATGCTACTTATATCCTTAATATTCTACAGCATTTTAAGTGCTATCTTCCCCACTCCCAGAAATATTTTGTAGATATTATCTCAGTTTGTCTTCATAAAATCCTATGATCTGTGTAAAACAACTATTATCTTTGTTTTCATATTTAAAAAAAGAAAACTTAAATTTAAGAAGACTTGACTGCATGTCTTACGGCCCTTTTTACTACAACACTATATACTTCAGTTTTCAAAAATTTTAAAATACTCCTTGGCTCTCATTTTGTGTTGTGCTTGAAAAAGTGCTAATTGTGTGTTTTGTTTTGCTTTTTACCAATTTTGTATAAGAATGGCAGTCTTCATAAACCAAATTTTTAGCACATGAACTTTAAAATCATAGTCTGAATCTTATCAATTTACATTTAAATATTTCCTATTGATTTTTGCAATGAGTCAGAGTGTGAATAGCCATGCACATAGTATATAAAATGTGACACATCAGGACAAATTTGTACCACCAATTTCTCTTTTAAAGTGTAGGTATTCATCTTTCTAAAAACCTTACTATCGGAAGACTCTTTTTTAAATTTAAAATTTTTTCAGCATATAGGCCTATTTTTATTAAATTTATTAGGGTGACATTGGTCAATATATGGTGATAGAAGATAGTTTAACTTTGGGTGGTGGGCAAACAATGCAATATACAGGTCATGTATCATGGAAATGTACACTTGAAATCTACTGCATTTTGCCATGTATAATATTTACCTACATTTTTGGCCCAAACTTTCAGGAGAAAAAGCTTTCATTTTAATTTCTTAACTCAATTATTTATTTATATCTGGATAGTTGTTTTTTGTATTATAAAGGAGTTTTAGCATTTATTTTTGAACATAGTATAAGAAATTTTTGGTAACAAACACATAAGCATGAATAAAAAATTAAAAGCAATTAAATAGCTACAGAATTAGTACTACACATGTATAATGCTCATCTTTAATTTTCTCTCAAAAATTTGGGCAAAATGTAAGCATTACACACTGCGCAATATGGTATATTATCTCATTAACTGAATAAATATTTTTCAATGATGATTTGATTTGGCTCTAGTATACAAACAGGACTTACAGTTGGAATGGATCTATTATCTATCTTTTAAATATTGATGATTTCCTAGTTAAAACATTATTATTAGGTATAGATTCAAGATATACATTTATGATTGGCAGATTATTTTAATTCCTCCACATGAACAGACTCATACTCCCTGGTACTCATGTTTCCCTGCACATATTTACTTCCTTTTTGTATTTAAAACTCTCAATTTTATGTGGTTTTTTTCTCTTTGGGCTCATTTTTTTGAAAAGAACTAGTTTACATGATTTTATGTCTTCTAAATCATTCATTTGAAGGAATTTTTAGCACATTAACTTAGAAATTCTTTAACGGAAATCTAAAGATTCATGAAATTTTTGCTATTTTTAGAATTCATAGGTGTTTTTCTTTGTGACTAAACAACTGGCTGGAGATAGAATTTACTGTTATTATTTTAGTATAAGTACTTAATAAATAACCTCTAATAGCTATTTACTATATGCTTTTACCATTTTAGATGCTATAAAAGATAGAGAAATATATTACACCCCATTTACACCATGACTTTAGTGGAATAATCAAAATATATATTAACAGATTAGGTACAAGCAACAGGGAACTGAACCATCCTACCTTCCAGGCCCAGCAGGGGGAACACATGCTGTGCATCACTGATAGCTTGAACAGGTTGACCAGAACCAGTCACAAGTAGCGTATCATAAAGGCCTACACCAGAGACTTTGCAAAACTACCTAATATGTAAGAACAAATACAAAAAAGCAACCAAAATGGGAAGACAAACAAAAAGATCCCAAAGGGAAGAACAAGAGAATTCTCCAGAAGAGCTAGATGAAATAGAAGCAAGCAATTTATCAGATAGTTTAGAATAATGATTATAAGGACACTCGATAGCATGGAAAAAGACATAGAAACCATAAAAAAGAACCAGTCAGAAACACACAATGCAATATCTGAAATAAATAATATACTGGAAGGAATAAACAGTAGGTTAAATGGAACAGAGGATCGAATCAGTGATATGGAAAACAAGGTAGAGAAAAGTACTCAGGTAGAGCAGATAAAAATATTTAAAAAAATGAGGAAAGCTTAAGAAATGTTTTGGACAACATGAAGCATAATAACATCCACATTATGGGAATACTGGATAGAGAAGAGAGCAAGCAAAGAATCAAAAACCTATTTGAAGAAATAATGACTGAAAACTTCCCTAATCTGGTGAAGAAAAAAGACACACAAATCCAGGAAGCTCAGAAAGTACCAAACAAGTTTGCTCCAAAGAGGCCTACACTGAAACATGTCATAATTAAAATGACAAAGCTTAAAGACAAGGAGACAATCCTAAAAACTGCAAGAGAACAGTAGGTGGTTATAAACAAGGGAGCATCAATTAGACTGTCATCTGATTTCTCAACAGAAACATTTCAGGCTAGAAGGGAGAGGTATGAAATATTCAAGATGATGAAAAGAAAGGACCTCCAACCAAGGCTACTTTACTGAGTAAGGCTACCATTTCAAACAAAAGGAGAAATAAGGAGCTTCCCAGACAAGAAAAAGCTAAAGGAGTTTGTTAACACCAAAACAGTACTGCAACCAACGTTAAAGGGCTTACTTTAAGGTAAATAAGAAGAAAAAGAGATGGAAAAAAATAACAGAGGAAAATACTCTAACAAAATGACACTAAATATGTATCTATCAACAAGCACTTTAAATGTAAATGGCTTATATGCTTCAACCAAAAGACACAGGGTAGCTGAATGGATAAGAAAACAGGACACATATATATGCTGCTTCCAAGAGACCCACCTCAGATCAAAAGATACACACAAACTAAAAGAATGGAAAAAGATATTTAATGCAAATGGAAAGGGAAGAAAAGTCTGGGGTATCACTTATATCCACCAAAATAGACTTTAAAACCAAGGCTATAGTAAGAGACATTGAAGGATATTACATAATGATAAGGGAGCAATCCAACAGAAGGATATAATCCTATAAACATTTATGCACTCAACATTGGAACACCTAAATATGTGAAGTAAATATTGATGGACATAAAGGGAGAGATTGAGAGAAATACAGTCATAGTCAGAGATTTTAACACCTCTTTGACTTCAATGGATAAATCTTCCGTACAGAAAATCCATGAGGAGACAGTGGCTTTAAGTGACACAATACATCAAATGGATTAAATTGATATTTTCAGAGCATTTTGTCCCAGTACAGCAGAACATACATACTTTTCAGTGCACATGGAATGTTTTCTAGGATAGACCACATTTTAAGACACAAAAATGGTAATGGAAAAAAATACAATGAAGATTAAATAAAAAAATTAAAAAAACACTAAAACTTTGTACTCACATATTTAATTCTATACAACTGAACCTAAGTATAAAAAAATAAGCCTCCTTCTTTCTTTCTGCACAGTATTCCATTGTGGAAATGTCCCACAGTTTTTGATCCGCTCATTTACTGATGGGCACTTGGGTTGCTTCCAGCACTTGGCTATTGTAAATTGCAGTTCTATGAACATTGGGATGCATAGGTTCTTTTGAATTGATGTTTCATAATTCTTAGGGTACAATCCCAATATGGAAATTGCCAGGTCAAAAGGCAGTTTTCATTTTTAGTTTTTTTTTTTTTCCAGAAAATTCAGTACTGTTTTCCACAGTGACTGCACCACCAAGGGTCTGCATTCCTACCAAGAGCATACTAGGGTTCTCTTTTCTCTACAACCTTGGCAGCACTTACTGTTTGTTAATTTGATTATGATAGCTGCTCTGACTGGTGTGAAGTTGTATCTCATTGTGGTTTTAATATGCCTCTCTCTGATGGCTACTGTTGCTGAGCATCTTTTCATAAGTCTCTGGGCCCTCTGTATGCTGTCCTTGGAGAAGTGTCTGTTCAGGTCCTTTGACCATTTTTTAATTGGATCATTTGTCTTCCTGGATTGGAGTTGTGTGAGTTCTTTATATATTTTGGAGATCAAACTCTTGTTGAAGGTATCATTTGTATATATATTTTCCCATGTGGTTGGTTCCCTTTTCATTTTGCTGATGTTTTCTTTAGCCATGCAGAAGCTTGTTGATTTGATGTAGTCCCATTTGTTTATTCTTTCCTTTATGTCCCTTGCTCTAGGGGACATATTGGTATAAATATTGCTGTGTGGAAGGAATATCTGAGATTGTTCTGCCTATGTTCTGCTCTGGAACTTCTATGATGTCACAACTTATCTGGAGAGCATTATGCTAAGGGAAATAAGGCAGGTGGTGGAAGATAAATACCATATGATCTCACCTTTAAGTGGAACCTAATCAACAAAACAAACAAGCAAGCAAAATATAACCAGAGACATTGAAATAAAGAACGAACTGATGGTAATCAGAGGGGAGGTGGCAGGGGATAATGGGGGAGAAAGGGGAAGGGTCCTCAAGAAACATGTATAAAAGACACATGGACAAAGCCAATGGGAGTAGGGATGAGGGTGGGAGGTAGGAATGGGTGGGATGGAGGGGAGTGGTGGGGGAAAATAGAGACAATTGTACTTGAACAAGAATAAAAAAATAGTAATTAAATAAGTCTCAATAAAATTAAGAAGATTGAAATCATATCAAGCATCTTCTCTGACCACAATGTTATGAAACTACACATCAGTCATGGGAAGAACACCAAAATACACGCAAGACATGGAAGCTAAATAATATGTTATTAAACAATGAATGGGGCTACAATAAATCAAGGAAGAAGTCAAAAGATACCTTGAAACAAATGAAAATGAAAACACAACAATCCAAAGTCTGTGTGACACTGGGAAAGCAATATTCATAGCATTAGTGGCCTGTCTGAAAAAAAAAAAAAAAAAAAAAAGCTCAAATGAACAATCTAACTTTACACTTAATGGAACTTAAAAAAGAATAACAAACAATGCCCAAAGTGAGAAAGTGGGAAATAATAAAGATCAGGGCAGAAAAAGAATCACATAGAATCTAAAAATATATATAAAAGATCAATGAATCCAAGAGGTGGTTCTTTGAAAAGATAAACAAGATTGACAAACCTTCAACCAGACTCATCAAGAAAAAAAACAGAGGACCCAAATAAATAAGAAATGAAATGAAAGGGGAGAAATAAGAAAGGACACCAAAGAGATACAAAGGATTGTAAGAAAATATTATGAACAATTATATGCCAATAAACAGGACAACCAAGACAAAATCGATAAATTGCTAGAAACATAAAGTCTTCCAAAATTATATAAGGAAGAATCAGAGAATTTGAATAAATAGATTATACCTAGTGAAATTGAAGCAGTATTAAACACTTCCAACAATCAAAATCCGATACCCATTTATGATAACGACTCTCTGCAAAGAGCGCATAGAGGGAATATACCTAAACATAATAATAGCTATATATGACAAACCCACTGCCAGCATCATAGTCAATTGGAAAAAACTATAAGTGTTCCCCTTAAGATCAGGAATGAGAGAGAGAGAGAGAGAGATCTGCTTTCACCTCTCTTATTCAACATAGTACTGGAAGTCCTAGCCACAGCAAACAGACAGGAAGAAGAAATAAACATAATCAAATTGGAAAGGAAGACATAAAACTGTCAGTATCTGTAGATGACATGATAGTGTACATAGAGAACCTCAAAGATTCCACCAAGAAATTACTAGAATTGGTAAATGAATTCAGCAAAGTAGCAGGATACAAAACTAATACCTAGAAATCAGTTGCATTTTTATGTGTCAATAACAAACTAAGAGAAAGGGAAATTAAGAAAACAATCCCATTCATAATTGCTTTACTAAGAATACAACACCTAGGAATAAACCTAACCAAGGATGTAAAAGATTTGTACTTAGAAAATTATAAGACAATGAAGAAAGAAACTGAAGAAGATACAAATAAGTGGAAGCACATACCATGTTCATGGGTGGGAAGAATTAGTATCCATTTTACCCAAAGCATTCTATAAATTTCAACTCAATTACTATCAAGATTCCAATGACATATTCCACAGAACTAGAACAAATATTTCAAAAATGTGTACAGAACCACAAAAGGCCCTATATAGCAACAGCAATCCTGAGAAAGAAGAACAAAGTTGGAGGAATCACAGTACCTAATATGAAACTATACTATAAGGCCATAGTAATCAAAACAGCATGGTAGTGTCATAGAAACAGACACATAGATAAATGGAACAGAATAGAAAACCCAGAAATAAACTTGTACCTTTACAGGCCATTAATATTTGACAGAAGAAGCAAGCACATATAATGGGCTAGAGATAATTTATTCACTAAATTGTGTTGGGATAATTGGACAGATATGTACAGAAAAATGAAATTAGACCACTTTCTTACACCATACACAAAAATAAACACTTCCAACAATAATGTTGGAACACTTTCAACTTAAAAATGGATCAAAGACTTAGCCCACTAAGTGGTCAAAGAATTAGCCCACTAAGTGGTCAAAGAATTAGACCACTTTCTTACACCATACACAAAATAAACACTTCCAACAATAATGTTGGAACACTTTCAATTTAAAAATGGATCAAAGACTTAACTGTTAGGCCCGAAACCATAAACATAGTAGAAGAAAATATAGGCAGCAAAGTCTTAGACATTGCTCATAGCAATATTTTATCAGTTATATCTCCGTAGGCAAGGGAAGCAAACAAAAATAAATGAATGGGACTACATCAAACTAAAAAGGTTTTGCACAGCAAAGGAAATCATCAACAAGATGAAAAGACAACCAGAGACATTGAAATTAAGAACAAACTGACAGTAACCAGAAGAGAGGTGTGGAAGGATAATGGGGGGCAAAGGGGAGAGGATTTTCAGGAACAACTATAAAGGACACGTGGACAAAAACAAGGCGGGGTGGAATCAGGGGAGGGAGGTGGGGATGGCTGGGGTTGGGGAAGTGGTTGGGGAAAAGGCAGACAACATTACTTGAACAACAGTAAAAAAAAAAAAAGATGAAAAGACAACCCACTGAATGGGAGGACATATTTGCTGATATATCAGATAAGGATTTCATATCCAAATTTATAAAGAAGTTACAAAACTCAACACCAAACCAAAAGACCGAACAATCCAATTAAAAAATGGTCAAAGGACCTGAAGTCACTTTTCTAAAGAGGACATACATATGGCCAATAAACATATGAAAAAAGTTCAACATCACTAATAATCAGAGAAATGAAAATTAAAAACATAATGAGATACAATCTCACACCTGCCAGAATGACTATCATCAATAAATCAACAAACCACAAACGCTGGTGAGGATGTGGAGAAAGGGGAACATTTTTGCACTGTTGGTGGGAATGCAGATTTGTGCAACCACTGTGGAAAGCAGTATGGACTTACCTCAAAAAATTAAAAATGGATCTGTATTTTGACCCAACTACTCCACTTCTGGAAGTATCCGAAGGGACCCAAAACACTAGTGTAAAAGAGCATAAATACCCTTATGTTCATTGCAGCATTATTTTCAATGACCAAGATACACAAACAGCCCAAGTATCTATCAGTAGATGAGTAGATAAAACAACTATGGGATACTTACACAATGGAATACTACTCAGCCATAAAAAAGAAGAAAAATTTTACCCTTTGTGATAGTATAGATGGATCTGGAGAATATTATGCTAAGTGAATTAAGCCAGTCAGAGAACGGCAAATGCCCTATTTTTCACTCATATGTGGAATCTAATGAACAAACTGAACTAACGAGGAAATAGAGACAGACTCACAGGTGGAGCAGGATGACAGCTAAGGCTGGGGGAAAGTTAGGGGGTGGAGAGATTGAGCAAAAAGGAAAAGGGACTCATGGACATGGACAACAGTGTGGTGATTGCTGGGTAGAGGGGATACAAGGGGACTGGAAATGGAAATGGTAATTTCAATAAATTCAATAAAGATTAAATTTTAAAAATTAAAGAAAATATTTAGGCTCAGTAAAATAAAACTTCATTAATTTTTCCTCAGGTATTCAAAATAATGTGAGATTTAAATCAATTACCATTTTCTAAGTATTCATTTTTTGTGTTCTTTAAAAAAATTAAAAATTAAAAAAAATAAATGTGTCTTTAGAATTGCAAAAATGTATATTAACGGGCCCAAATAATTTAATGCTCTATCAATCATGAAACACCTATACTTTAAAAAATTAGGAGCTTCAGTGGGTAACACAAGTATATGGTATAATATTTGGTGGCAATTTCAACTTTCTTTCAAGTGAGATTGAATAAAGTATCTAAACAACTGCTGAAGAAATGCCATCAAATTTAAATTTTAAGTAATTCCAAAAGCATGTTTTAGCAGTCTAAAATGGTACACAAATCAAATATACTTAGTTGGGTTAATTCAAACCTCTCATATTTTTAGAAGAATTTTATCAATCTTTAATCTAGAATTCTAATTATTAATTGAAAATACTAACGCTGGCTTTGTTTCTGAGAAAACACCAAGTCGGGGATGACATGGGTACTGTGGTAGGGCCCCGAGGCCATGGGTCCCCAGGGTCCTGGGATGGGAGGCCATAGAGGCTTCCATTAAGAATTTGGCAGCTGGCATGCAGACTTGAGGTTGTAGCCTGGGTTGGGACTGGGGCCAAGGCCACGAAGCTCTTAGAGGCAAGGCTGAGGATGAGGATTGGATCCCTGTCACCAAGCTGGGCCACCTGGTCAAGATATGAAGATCAAGTCACAGGAAATCTCTCTTCTCCCTGCCCATCAAGAAACCTGAGATCATTGACTTTTTTCTTGGGGGCATCCCTCAATGACAAGGTTTTGAAGTTTATGCAATTGCAAAAGCAGACCCATGCTGGACAGAACACGTGGTTCAAGGCATTTGTCACTGTCAGAGACTATGGTGGATGTGTCAGTCTGGGTGTTAAGTGCTCCAAGGTAGCCATTGGCATTCATGGGGCCATTATCCTGGCCAACATCTCTGTTGTATTTGTACAATGAGGTTACCAGGGGAATAAGATCAACAAGGCTCTCACCACCCCTTGCAAGGTGACCAAACACCGTGGCTCTGTGCTGGTGTGCCACATCCCTTCTCCCAGGGCCACTAGCATTGACTCTGCCCCTGCACCTAAGAAACTTCTGCTGATGGCCGGTGTGGACAACTGCTACGCCTCAGGGGCTCTGCCCTGCTACCCTGGGCAACTTTGCCAAGGCCACATTTGATGCCAACTTCAAGACCTATAGCTATTTCACTCCTGACCTGTGGAAAAAGAGATCATATTCACCAAATACCTCCTATCAGGAATTCACTGTCCATCTTATGAAGGCCCACACCAGAATTTCTGTACAGAGGACTCAGGCTCCAACTGTGACCACCACATAATTTTATACGAGAAAAAATAAAGTGAATTAAGTTCATTTAAAAAATACTAACACTAAAACTTTGATTTAAAATACCCTTATTGGTACAGAGAGCTATGAAATATGAAAAGGACCATAAGAAAAGGTGCTTTAAACTGGTGACTATCATAGCTGGATTTTGTTCTTAAGGTAATTAAATCAATTAATTTCATAATAAAAAATGAGTTGAGTTCACTTAGAGATTTGATGACACATCTACTTCCCCTGAGTTTCACTCTAAGGTTTTCCTGATTATTCTAACCTATCAATGCAAAGCAACATTTTGCAATTTCAAAATATTTCATCTACATGGTTGTGAAAAACCATGTGTGAATTGATATCAAGGAATTCCAGGCAACTATGCTCTTACTAATGTTAATTAAAAACATTGGAGAAGAGTATAAAAAAGGAGAGAAGAGTTTTAACACAACGATCTTCTAAATACGAGTCATACCTAATTTTCTTCTGTAGGCTAGTAATTTTCAAGTAACTTTTTGCAGTAGCATTTTGTAATAAAATCTTACAGGAGACCTCCATATATAAACAGTTGAAAGTTGAATAATTTTGGTGGAAGAGGGAAGAAAAGTTCAGTTAGGTTATTTGCTCCCTTCCCCTCTTTCCCCCATAGCAGCACTCCCAAGAATGCCTTGTTGAACTATGGGGCTGAGTTCCTCCAATGGGACAATGTGTTTTCTGGACACACCAACATTGGCCACACAATATTCTCAAGTTCTAATAAATTAACTTCACAGACATTGTATGCTTCTGATCTTAAATTTATATTTTTGAGAGTCGTAGACTGTAGAACTCAGGAACTCAGGAACTAGAATGAAGTACTTTGCTGAAGCAGAGAGAAGAGGTCAACCTTCAATTCTCTGGCTCCTGTGTTCCTGAAATCCAACTGCCTTCTTGCCTTCTCCTTTGGCTGGCAGTTCAAATCTTGCTTCAAATTTCTTTTTGCTGGAAACTAGTTAAAGCTGCAATTCCTTTATTTGCAATTAATAGTCCTAGCTTAATACAAATACCATGATCATATTTTTTCCAACATATAGAAGCTGTTTCATGTGATATAATACAAATGTGTACATACATGACAATTTATCATGGTTGACATGAAAATTCAGTGAGAGAATCTGGACTGAAAAGCAATAATTTCAATACAAAAAACACAGTTAACTATGCTTCTGTTTGATCAATGATTCTATAAGTTGTTCTACAGGAGGTGTTACCGAAACTAGGTAAACTTTCTATCTGCTGTCTGCTAAAATACTTCATTTTTCCCATTTATTTAATTCCACTGCTAAGGGAGAGAGCCTGATTGATCATTCTGTGAAAGAAAAAGCAACTGCTTGGAGAACTGGGGAAATTAAAAATTATTCACAGGATATATCTTACTTGGAGGAACTGGAAAAACACAGATTTTCAGTTTGGTGAGTAACTATATGCTATCTATTTTAAAATTTAAATTTATTGAATTCAACAAGTCTTTATTCATTCTATTCTTTTATTATTCATTTATTCAGTAAATATTGATTATATACCTAGTATAGGCTATAAAATTTGTGTCCTGACTTGGGAAAGTTCATAGTCCAATGAAGTATACTGATGTTAAAAACATTAATATGATTTGGTAACATTATTTTTAATGAACAAATTGCCACATTTACATATGGAGAAAATTATGGCTAAATTGTTTAGGAAAACTTTTACATGTGAAAAGTTTTCAGCAAAAGTTTGAGCCAAATCTCAGGGGGGAAGACCACAGTGGAAAAATGGTGAGAATTTGGTGTGGACAGTATCTGGAAATGGAATTGGAAAGGATGGCTGGTGTTGGCACAGGCTATAACCCTTAGTTCACTTGGGAATCCAAGCAGATCATAGTTATTGCTCTCTTTACCTGGTGGTATGTATGCAGGTATATTTGTCTATGCCAGCATGCACATAACAAATATGAAAAAATACATAAAGGACTGAGCAATGGAGCTTCTCAGAAGTAATGGTTATAGGATTTTTGCAATGGTGCAGTTCATCCCATGTAGGGGAAGGAACAGCAGTGAGTGATGTGTGGAGTAACCTAGGAAAGAAGAGATGGAGTAGCTAGTCACAGTCATCTGTTCCAAACCTCTGCCCACCTCAAGATTCATTCCCTGAATGGTTTTCCCACTGGCTGTTTATCTGCCTTATGACTTGCTTCTCAAAGAGTTTTCTCTTACTCTTCCATCCTATAACCATCATTGGGAAGGAATGGTATCAGCTGAAGTTTTCTTTATCCAGTCACATTTTCTGCAATTCCTACTGGTTTTCACTTACATGTGAAAGTTTGAATACTTTCACCAATGCTTCCCTGTAGCAGCTGAGGCATGGTATCTAGGCTAAACAGTGAGTTCTTCTCTGGGTCAAGAGATGCAGGCTTGTGCTTAAGGAATATCAGGAGGGAAGGGGAGCCCAGGAGCCTCAAAGACAAGAATATGCATACCTATTCTAAAAAAGAAATAATATACAATTATTGCAATTTTCAAGTAAGAAAAAGAAAAGGTCCTTCTTCTTAAGAAACTCTCAGTTTGTGATCATTTCTAGGCAGAGGATGATAAATACACATTCAATTTCATTCAATGAAATAACATCAAGAGCAGATACAAGGTACTGACTATGGTGTGCAGATGAAAGAGGTGGATGTGCTAGATTCTTGACTCCTGTTTGAGACTCACCTGGACTGCAACAGCAGCTCAGTTAAGCTCCCAGGCTCCCAGCTCCTCCTTTTGTCCCCATTGCCTCTCCACATTTTCTCCAATGACTCAGGTCTCTATTGGCTTACCTCAGTTGGGATAACCTTTCAGAGTGTAGTGTATGCAATTTTACATAATCATTATTTTTTTTACACTTAGAAATAAAGGCTTAAGAGTTTCCAAGTATCTCAGAGCTTCAGTTTCAGTTAGATCCTTTAAGGTGCAACTCTGAGGCATTACTCTTTTAGTAAATGCTTCCTCATTCTCAAAGTAAAGAATAGGAACTGGCAAATTCCTATTTCCATTCCAGGTCAAATTCTGTCCTTTGTTTGTTTTAGTAAAAAGAGTTTAATTGGAACTCAGACACACTCACTTGGTTATCTATTGTCTTTGGCTACTTTTCCCAGAATGGCAGAATGGAATAGTTAAGACAAAGACAATATGGCCCACAAAGCCTAGAATATCTAATGTTTAGCTCTTTATTGAAAAGTTTGCTCACTGTTGCTCTTCACAGACTTAGATGCTTCTCTGTTCTCTCATGACACTCCCTTACATTATTTGTAAAATATTTTTAGGCTTGTCTCCTTCACCAGGCCAGGTTCTTATGTATTTCAGTTTCCTTGCTTCATGATGAATCACTAAAGTATTAGTGGCTTGAAACAACCATCTTATTTGCTCAAAATGTTATGGATTGGGAATGCAGGCAGTACACATCACAGAAAGTTTGTCTGTGCTTCATCAGAGGCTTCAGCTAAGGTGGCTCAAATAGCTAGGATCTGGCTGAGATGCCTTAATTGGGACCATGTATCTGGGGCCTTGGGTTTGCTCTCAATTAAAACCCTCACTTTTCCACATGGGTTTCTCTCCAGTGATGCCTGGGCTTCCTCACAGTATGGTACCTGGGTTCCAAGCAGCATTCCTGCAAGCCCAGAGGGTGGAATCTGCAGATACTTTAAATTAAATATTTTTTTATTGTTGTTCAATTATAGTTGTCCTCATTTTCTCCCCAGTACTTTCCCTGTCCTACCCACCCCCATCTCCCACATTCAATCCTCCCCTTCCCCACCTGTTCTCTTTGTCCATGGGTCCTTTATACACGTTCCTTGACTTGACCCTTCTCCTTTCCCTTGTTATCCCCCTATCTCCTCCTCTCTAGTCACTGTCAGTTTGTTCTTTATTTCCATGTCTCTAGTTCTATTTTGCTCACTTGTTTGTTTTATTGATTAGGGTCCACTTACAGGTGAGATCATACGGTATTTGTCTTTTCCTGCTGTCTTATTTCACTTAGCATAATGCTCTCCAGTTCCATACAAGCTGTAGTGAAGTGTAGGAGCTCCTTCTTTCTTACTGTTGCATAGTATTCTATTGTGTAAATGTACCACAGATTTTTGATCCACTCATTTACTGATGGGCAGTTAGGCTGTTTAAAGCACTTGGCTATTATAAATTGCAATGCTGTGAACATTGGGATGCATAGACTCTTTTGAATTGATGTTTCATGATTCTTAGGGTACAATCCCAATATGGAAATTGCCAGGTCAAAAGGTGGTTCCATTTTCAGTTTTTCAGGAAATTCAATACTGTTTTCCACAGTTGCTGCAGCAGTCTATATTCCCTCCAATAGTGTACTAGGGTTCCCTTTTTGCCACAACCTCGCCTGCACTTACTGTTTGTTAATTTGATTATGATAGCTGCTCTGACTGGTGTGAAGTTGTATCTCATTGTGGTTTTAATATGCCTCTCTCTGATGGCTAGTGATGCTGAGTGTCCTTTCATATGTCTCTAGGCCTTCTGTATGCTGTCCTTGGAGAAGTGTCTGTTCAGATCTTTTGACCATTTTTTAATCGGATTGTTTGTCTTCCTGGAGTGGAGTTGTGTGAGTTCTTTTTATATTTTGGTAATCAAACCCTTGTTGAAGGTATCATTTGTATATATATTTTCCCGTGTGGTTGGTTCCCTTTTCATTTTGCTGATGTTTTCTTTAGCCATGCAGAAGCTTGTTGATTTGATGTATTCCCATTTGTTAATTCTTTCCTTTATGCCCCTTGCTTTAGGGGACATATCAGTGAAAATATGCTGCGTGGAATATCTAAGATTGTCCTGCCTATGTTCTTCTCTAAGACTTCTATTGTGTTAAGACGTATTTAAAGTCTTTTATCCATCTTGAGTTTATTTTTCTGTATGGTGTAAGTTGGTGGTTGAGTTTCATTTTTTGCATGTAGCTGTCCAGATTTCCCAACAGCATTTGTTGAAGAGTCTATTTTTACTCCAGTTTATACTTCTGCCCCCTTTGTCAAATATTAAGTGACCATAGAGGCATGGGTTTACATCTGGGCTCTCTATTCTGTTCCTCTGATGTATGTGTCTGTTCTTATGCCAGTAGCAGGCTGTTTTGATTACAGTGGTCTTGTAATATAGTTTGACACCAGATATTTTGATTCCTCCTACTGTGTTCTTCTTTCTAAAATTGCTGAGGCTTTTAGGGGTCATTTATGGTTCCATATAACTTTTTGAAATGTTTGTTCTATATCTGTGAAATATATCATTGGTATTTTAATAGAGATTGTGTTGAATCTATAAATTGCTTTGGGTAGTATGAACATTTTGATGATGTAAATTCTTCCAATCCATGAACACGGTATATGCTTCCATTTATTTGTATCTTCCCTAACTTCTTTCTTCAGTGTTGTGTAATTTTCTGAGTGTAGGTCTTTTACCTCCTTGATTAGGTTTATTCCTAGGTACTTTATTTTTCTTGTTGCTATATCAAATGGGATTTTTTCCTGATTTCTGTTTCTGACATTTCATTGTTGATATACAAAAAATGCCTTTAATTTCTGAATTTTGACTTTGTATTCTGCTGTTTTGCCAATTTCACTTATTATTTATTAGGTCAGGTAGTTCTTTTGTGGAGCCTATAGGGTTTTCTTGTACACTATCACATGATCTGCAAACAATGACAGTTTTACTGCCTCCTTTCCAAATTATTCTAAAGTCAAGCCTTGAAAGTTACACAGTGACTTCCACCATATTCTGTTGATCAAAACAAGTCACAGGGTCAGACAGAAGAGGTATAGACTCTAACTCTTGATGCCAGGGTAGAAAGGTGACATTGCATATAAGCATGTTGGGATGAAATATGTTGGGGGAATCTTTGGAAACATAACCTACTGAGTTTTGCTTTCTTCATTTCTGTGTGCATAGCTTCTAGCATAGGGTTCAACACATATTTCTCAATTAAAACAAACAAGTTAAAAGAAATGAAAGACTGTACACTTTGAAGATAAACCTAAGTATGAATTCCAGTTTTGCCACTGCTCAGTAACTTTGAACAATTTGTTTAAACTCTCTGAAGCTGTTTTGTTCTGTATCAAACTGGAATAATAATGCCTGTATTGTAGATTTTATCTTTGTTATAAAAGTTGGGAAATAATATATATAAGGTAGCCTGTACAGTGACTGGAAGATGAGATTCTTAATAAAGGCAATCAATATTATTAACACTAAACATAATAATACATTTGGAGGAAAATATCTTTTCCAAATGTTAAAATAAAGGGCATAGGTCACCCAAGAATGATTTCTCACTTTCAGTTCAGCCTTTCTCTCTGTTCTTTAAACACACTAAGCTCTTTATCACATAAAGTCTTTCATACCTGGTGCCTCTTTCCTCTGGAATATTCCATCAGTTCTCACTGGTGTGATTGGCCGCACACATTGCAGGTTGTAGCCTCATTTTTAGTCCTTTCCTGACTAGCCAGCATGAAGTAGTACCAATCTCTTTCTGGTTATTTACTTTCTTATCACCCTGTTTGTTCCTTTTAAAGTACTTGTTACAATTTAAATTAATCTTTTATATTTATTGGGTTGGCCAAAATGTTTGTTTAGTTTTTTCTGTAAAATAAAAGACACGGTTTTCATTTTTACCAATAACTTTATTGATTTGGATATTTTGTATATGTTGGCTATCTTCCTCATGGTATACCATTGATTGTTCTCAATTATTGTCTTGATTTGATCACCATCAACTTGAACTGGCCCACCCGAAAGTGGAGCGTCATCCAATGAGATACCTCCAGCACAAAACTTCGCAAACCACTTTTGACATGTTCCATTAATCACAGCACCTTCTCCATACACTGCACAAATCTTTTTGTGTGTGTTTCAGTTGTGTTTTTACCTTTCTTGAAATAATAAAGCATAATATGCTGAAAATGTTGCATATTTTCTTCCATCTTCAATGTTAAAATGGCTACACAAAAATTCAACAGTTTTGATAAGTTTTGTTAATGCATGCTGATATGACAGCTGTCTACAATACAATTTAATAAAATTGTTTCAAATGAAGTTAATGATAACTAAATGCTATAAGAGCCATCTTATGGAAAAACAAACAACAAAATTTTGGCCAACCCGATATTTATTTATTTGCTTATCTCTCTCTTATCTCACTAAATAGAAGCCATATTCAGGCAAGGATCTTGTATGCTCATTCCTGGGTCTCTGAGCCCTACCTATAGCATCCTGGTTTATAATAGGCAATCAGCTAATATTTATTGAATTAATAAATAAATAAAAGGATGAATGAGAGATTATTCATACCATCACTTTCTCTCTCTCTCTCTCTCTCTCTCAACTCTCTTGGCTATCATACCTATTTGTTTATTTCTCTTGCTTCTCTTGAGATTGCTACCATTAAAATAAGGTAACATGAAATAATGAACCACTATAAACATTTCTTTTTAAACCAGATTTGAGGATATAGGGGGTAGGTGCTGAGACCTTTATAAAGTTGTGTTTTAAATGGTCTGACATACAATCTGAACAATTTCCTTGATGTTTTATTAGAGCTGGCAAATCATTTATTGAGGCAGCCTTTACCTAAATCCTCCCCAACTCCCCATAAAATGCTTTTAACACAGCATACTGTACTACCTATCTTCAAATATATATATATTGGGTTGGCCAAAAAGTTCATTTGGTATTTTTCTATAACATGGCTCTAGTAGCACTTAGTTGTCTTTAACTTCATTCAAAACAATTTTGTCAGATTGTACTTTGATAGCTGTCATATCAGCATGCATTAAAAAAACTTATCAGAATTGATGAATATTTATGTAGTCATTTTAATATTGAAGATGGAAGAAAATACACAGCATTTTCAGCATATTAAACTTTATCATTTCAAGGAAGGTAAAAACACAACTGAAACACACACAAAAAAGATTTGTGCAGTGTAGGGAGAAGGTGCTGTGATTGATTGAACTTGTCAAAAGTGGTTTGCAAAGTTTTGTTCTGGAGATTTCTCTCCTGGCAATGCTCCATGGTCGGGTAGACTAGTTGAAGTTGATGGTGATCAAATTGAGACATTAATTGAGAACAATAAATGTTATACCATGTGACAGATAGCTGATATACTCAAAATATCCAAATCAATAAAGTTATTGTTAAAAATGAAAACCATGTCTTTTATTTTATGGAAAAATCATATGGACTTTTTGGCCCAAAATATGTATATTTGTGTGAGAAATATGTGCTCCAGTGCAGCAAACTTAAATGTATGCATTTTCTCTCTCTCTCCCTCTCTCTTTCTCTTTCTCTCTCTCTTACTATATGGTCTGTCTCACCCCTTGGCCCTCCCCCCATCCATGCCTCAACTGAATTTGCTGATTTGTGTAAATCTAAAATTTCAGTAAGTCACAGATTCTAATTTTTTAAAAATGTGTAGGACCTTTAGCTAATTGATTGTATGTTTATCTCAATTGTAGCTACCAATAATTTAAAAAAAAAACTTCCTAAATATAATTCTAAGACTGTTACATTTTCTTAACCAGAAGTACCCAACTTAATCCCTCCATCTTTTTTAATCCAGCATCCTGACCCCCTCCCTTCTGACAGCTGTCAGTCTGTTCTCTGTATCTATAGGTCTGTTTCTATTTTGTTAGTTTATTTTGTTCACTAGATTTCACAAAGGTGAAGGGATTAAGGAAAAAAACCTTATAGATAGACAACAATATGGTATTTACCAGAGGGAGAGGGGTACAGGGAGGTAGAAGAGGGTAAAGAGGGGAAATGATGATGGAAGGAGACTTGATTGGGCTGTGAACACACATACAGCATTCAGTTGATGTATTATAGAATCGTATACCTGAAACCTATGTAATCTTATTAACCAATGTCACCCCAGTAAATTCAATAACAATGATAAAAAATAAATGAAACAAAAGGGGAAGCTATCCCACCAAGTCGCCTGTGAGTGGGTAGATGGGAACACTATCCCGGAGCATGGTGTCTGGTGGGCCCACTGCCGGCAGTGTCTGGAGGTCATGGGCAAGGGTCCTCTTACAGGTTCCTGGTGGGCTTTGAGTCATGGCCATCTTTTCTTGGCCACAGGATGTTTACATATTTTTTTAGATATATAATGGTGTAATAGGGTGACTCTCTTTTGCTAGCACTTTAGATAACACAAACTGTCAAAAGTATGCCTCGGTAGTTTTGTAGTAGATACTTATTTGCATCTGTCATGTGCTCCTGTTCTACCCTGCCTGTAGTCTTTGTGAAATGCAACACATGATGATTTAGGTGTTCAATAGCTCCGCTCCCTCATCAGACTGTAAGTTTAACAAATTTCATAGGAATAGAGAACAAGTCAGTCATGTTCTTCCTGGCCTATCTGCAATGATTAATAAATCAGAAGCACTTGATAAATATTATTAAATTAATACATAAAAATGAGGGTAAAATACGAATATTGACATTTCCAGAGAAAGATCTGGGGAGAAGACCATTGGCATGAAATTTAACTTTGGATTTCTTGGACTGGTTTGTCTACTGGGGCTCTTGTTTCTACTTATGAGCATGTTTCTTCCCTAAGAATTCTCTCACTGACCCTCATTTCTGCATGCAGAGCACCCCACCCACATACACATGCCCGAAGGGGTTGGGCTGTGATGTATATTATGTTTCTACAACCATATGATTGGTTCAGGGCTGGGCATATGATCTGAACCAGGCTGCCCAAGCCTTTTCCCAGGATTTGATATTTTGTCACTTGGAAATGAAACTCTCTCTCCTCTCCTCAGTCTTAACCTGGAATGATTTAAAGTTGATATTCCCTGTGGCCATGACTATCCTTTTTTACCAGCCCTACGCCCTCTGCCTCCTCTTGTTAATATTTGTCGTTTATGGCCTGTTTGAACCAAATACATGTAGGAGTCTCATGATGCTTTGCAGGTGACACATATGTATTCTGTTCTATACACAGTAAAACCAATAACAGCTATAACTGAGAGACTAACTAAAATTCACATTAATGATGAGTCTATGTGGATAAAATTATATATACACATAAGCACATATTCTTTAGGTAAAAAAGATATTTTATTTGTTTTCCTATAAGCAGAGGGACTTCAATGAGAAAGTTTACAATGTCCATTCAGTTAATTGTATAAATAAACACTCATTTGGCTGGGTAAACAGAACTGTAGGACCTCATTGCCTGTGGAGTGAATTGGGTTCTCTGTTTCCTAGTGCAGTACCTTAATGTTTGCACAATGGTTTCCCTAAAGAAGTAAGTCAGGTTATGTGTGAAATTCCTCGGTAAGTAATGCTAATGAATGCTTCAATACCATAGATATCACTCCAGTGGTTTAAAGAAGTTAACATACTTTTCAGAGGTACCTAAAACCCAACTGGGGAGAAGGTTCAGTAACAAGACAATCTTAAAATGTTTCCATTAGTATTCAAATACAACTAGGTGGGTAAGCGACCAGAGAATCACACACTTTTGGAACAGGAAGTCATTTTGGGGATTCTTTAGTTCAGCTTCAGCCACATCCATTTATGCAAGTATAAAACAGAGACCTATAGAAGTTAAGTGACTTGCCTTAGGTCAGACAGCTAATAAGTAATGGAAATAGTGCTAGAACCCACTTCCTCTCCATCTCGGTTCAGTCCCATTATAAAAAATAAATTCTCCCTAGCATTCCACTAGTGTTTTATAGTTTCCTGTTTTTTATCAAGCTGTTTTGATATTTATCAATACATGCGTGAGAAAGTGCTAATTTTGAGAAAATGCATATGATGGATTAACATGTTTTCTCCTGCCGTGGGGGTGGGGAGTGGTGGATGCCAAGATGTTTGCAAAACACACATGGTGCTGGCCACACAGAGTGACATCTTGGTGTGTTCTCAGCCAGTAATTTATGAGACTGACCTGAATTTGTTGCTTAAAAAAGGTATGAGTTAACTATAAACATCACAATAGGAAAGGTATTCTTTAATAAAATGATACACTTTTCTTTTTATAACACACATGTGATTTGACATTGAAATAAAATGCAGATGCTACTTTGATTGGCGTATTCCCTATTGTGCTTTTCCAAAACACCTTCACATATGGTCTGCCTCATTCCTGAGAAATGACTTGTTGTTTATGTCATACAAACAGAACAGATTGATTTTACAGTGAGTAAGGAGGATGATGAATTGTACGTTGGAGAGAAATCCTTGTCTCAGCAATCTAAACACTTGAAAATAAATGTTGCCTTTTAGGAAAGAATCTCATCCACTCATGATCCTTTTATTTCATGCCCCCTTTCTAAGGGTTAAATAGATATCACATACAATCTCAGAAAGGGTAGTTCCAATCACCAAAAATATATAACTTCTGTTCACTGTTTAAACATATCCTGAGACCTAACAGTCAAACAAATGGCAGAGTGTTCCCAAAGAATGAACCCCACATATCTAGTACTTCAATACTGTATCTGTACTGTTCCCAGAATAAAACATTACTCATCTGGATTGCTCATCTGGATTGGAGAGCAGCATTATTTCTTTATTCCTCAAGTGAATTTCAAATACAAAAATCTTATTCTCAAAAGCTTTCCTGGGATCTCCAACTTTTATCCCTTCAGAATTATTCTGCACCATACAAAGAAAAAAATGTTTTGTCCTCACTCCTATAACAATGGGCTAACCACATCTGTTTCTGCAGAATTTTGCAGTTTATAAATCACTTAATCTTCTTCCCATGCCTTTATTCTTTTCATCTGGTTCTTTCAACAGCTTTGTGATATGATATTGTTAACTTAATTTTACAGATTATATAACAGAAATCCAGAGTGATTAGATGGCTTTTTTTTTTTTTTTTTTTTTTTTAACCAACACTCAATTAGTTCATCTGTATCTCTATCCAGTTCTCCTTCCACTAGCGTATGATACCTACCTCAGATTCACACATAGAGTTTAGTTTGGGCATTTTTTTAAATATTTTTTTTTTTTTACTTATTTTGAGCAAGGGGGAAGGGAGCGAGAAAGAGAGAGAGAAACATCAACACGTGGTTGCCTCTAGCGTGCCCCCTAATGGGGACCTGGGCTGTAACCTAGGGAATCAAACTAGCAACCCTTTGGTTTGCAGGACAGCGCTGAATCCACTGAGCCAGGCCAGCCGGGGCAGTTTGTGTATTTTACAGCTTTTAAAATGCAATGTTTTAAGTCTATTCCTCTTGCATGTCTGAGAGAATTGGATGGGTGTGGGGTGAAGATACAATGCCATGGAGGGGAAACTAACCAAATCAGCTATAGAACAGCCATCAGAGCAAAATCCACATGGAAGGGTTTTCCTGAAAGTAATTTATCAATGATGCATATACAAGTGTGTATTTATTGACTGATGCCTTTATTTTATTAGGTGTGGCAAAAGCACGACCATGTATTCCTGCTGAGAAGGAATAGATTCTAGTGAGTAAGAATATAAGCTCTGGGTCATAATACCTAAACTCAAACAAATTAGCTTTATGAATGACTAGTTAAGAAAACAGACAAGTTTCCCAAACTCTTTGTACCTCATTTTCTTTAAAAATAGTTATCTGTAAAATTGAGCTAGTAGTACCTACTACTAGTGAAATGCTCATAACAAATAGTAAATGCTCAATCAGTGCTACCTAGTATTACTAACTGAGGCTCCCTTCTCTCTATTATCACTACTATATGTTCTCCAGTTTTATTTGAGTATCAAAGCAACTACCTGTATTTTGGGGGTTAGGGAAGGAAACAAAGTATTTGCTGGTAACTAAAAGACCTGCAGTTGGAAAATAGGATGTTAATAGTAGAAAAAAGATACCAGGGGAGTAAATACAATGTGTTAGTTTTCTTTGGGCTATGTTTTCATTTGGAGGCCTCATGGGGGAGGAAGTCCCTTCATGCCCATTCAGATTGTTACCAGAATTTGTTTCCTTGTGGCTGTATGAGGGAGAGCTCACCTTTCTGCCAGTTATTGCCTGGAGGTCTCCCATGGTTCCTAGAGGGCACCTGTAGGTCTGAGAAATCAGAGCTTCTTCACCACCATGACTGCTACTGTATGAAGCCCACAGGAGACTCTTTCACCTCTGGGAGAACCCTATGGCTTTTACCTGATTAAGTCAGGACCTCACTGTATATATAATCTCTCACTTACTGAGTAACTCAAAATCAACTGATATGGCATCTAATTACTTCTACAGAATCTCTTCACCTTTGCCATTTTCTATTGGCTAGATGCAAGCCATGGGTTCCACCCACACTCCAGGAGGGTCATCCAGAGCATGAGAACTGAGGGGCAGGAGCCGTGGGGACTGGCCCAGGGGATCCTCATCTGTGCATATAAGAACATGATCAGACAGGCTCCTGATCTTTGTAGTACTGGGTACTTTTCTCTCTACCAGCAATAAAATGAATGACTACATATCAGAGAGTCCAATCTAGTTTGCTTTTTAGGTGAAATTTGTACCTGCTACTTTCCTATGTATAGGTCTGAGGCCGAAATGACCCATGTCCATGGTTTATCACCCAGAGCCCACTAGGCTCTATATGCTTCCTTTTATCAGAAGATTTTTCAGTTTTACTCCACTGTCTTTATGCCTTGACGTGTGACAGTGAAATATTCTTTTCCTATCTAGGCCCTCTCTTGCCTGTACCTACTATTTCTCATACAGGTCGTATTTGATTGTATTTTTATAAATCGTACTTTCCTTTTTGGGTTTTAAGTGGTTTCAAAACCACTTTTTATAGTGGTTTTGGTGATCAACTAACTAATTTTAAATATTATTCTATAATAGAGTTTCTTCCTGGTAATTTTTTAAACATAAGAAGCCATAAAAACTAATAAATATCCCATTTCTTGGACTCTGTAGTCCACTAGATTGATAAGAAACATCATATTACCTTTTTCCTCATCTGTCTACATGAGTAAATGACAATGTGTAATTTACTTACCAATGGCATTTCACAGGTTAATGTAAAGCTTTGACTCTTCTGACTTCCCTACAATAAGAGCAGTTTTCTGTCATGATGGGCATTCTTGGTTGCACCATCAGCAGCCAGTCTTTTTCCCTGTCTTTCTCTATCTAACTGGTGATACCATCTCCAATGACTGAAAATGGTAGATGGTTTTCCAAGCTCTCATGCACTGTGGGTGGTCATGGACCCAATTCTGGCCGATAAAATTGTAAGAAGCCACTAGATCAGGCTTTCTTCCTCTTAAAAGGGAAGCAAGTGAAAAAGGAAACTCTCTTTGCCCTCCTCTCATTCCTTTCTACTTTGGTCATTGCTGCAAAGATGTGATGCTCGCAGCTTCTGAAGATGTTTGGTAGCATGAGAGGAAAAAATCAGGATAGAAACTAATTCAGCACCCTATTATGTTGAGCCATTGCACATGACCTCTTTCTACCTATCTCATGGTTTCTTTTACATGAGAAAATTAAATGCACTTACTGTTCAATACTCTTGGATGAACATTCTGTTGCTCATAGCTGAGAGCACTCTTACTGAGAGGATGAACCTTTGTGAATGTAATACTGATGCATTGAGGAGCAGCCGTTCTTTCTTTCATTCAATATTTGTCATGTTTACATGACAGCCTCATTCTGTATCAGAATAATAGTATCAGGACACTATCATATGTCTTGGATCCTCCAAAGCATAGTGTGTAGCTGGTTACTTTTTAGTTTAGTACAACTTGGAAAATGGGCACAGTATGGTGCAGGGGATTCTCCATGGATACCACTCTGATTCAGTTGAGGAGGTGGAGAATGAGGTGAGTAAAATTAATTTAGCCAACTGTCTGGAAACCAAACATGACGTCAGTGATAAGGTTTAAATGTCTAGGAGCTTGAGATTATGAGTCAGTCCAAATTCAAGCTGCATGATTTAAATGATGAAAGGGCAACACTGGGCATAAAGCATTGTGCGGTTTTATTTGATGTAAAAACTCAAATGACCAGTAAAATAGATAATGTTCTGTTGTAATAGTTTGCAAACAGCAGCAAGAAAACAATTGAGTGGGTGTGTTTTGAGCTTCAGGCATTGTAAATTCTTTCACTCTCATATACTTTATGCCTTCTTTAATAAACTAGACAGTCTTGGGCAGCTTCATCGGTGACGGTAGGTGGTCATTCATTTCACAATCCACTAATTTTCATGATTATTCAGTATTTTATGTTACCTAAACTGCTTTGAATTTTGTCTTACTCAATTTGTGATATGGCAATAGCTTGTATGATTTCAGAATCATTAATTCAATTGGTGTTCTCAGCATATAAAATTTACACATTTACACTCTTATGTCTTCAAATATAAAAACTTAAAGATCTGAAATATGCTGGTGGTATATACAATATTTTTCAAATGCACATCAGTGGCCTGTTAACCTATTGTGTCTTGTTGAAAAGATGGAGTGAGTAGAACATTCTTAGGAAGGAAAAACAATTGCCATTAATTATTGTATAATCTAATTCTGCCTTAAAGAATACTTGTATGTTTACTTTAAATGTATTTCTAGCTTAATAACTAAATCCTTATATTATATGGGAAAATAATAATAATGTGGCTATTTAAGATTTTTTTGTTTTTAAATATTTTCTTCACCTGACATTTTATAGTTTTTTACAGGAAAGTGGTATAAGGCATACAGCACCACCTCTCTACCCCTACCTAAAATTTGATGCTTGTTGACAACTTCCTGATAAATTGTCATAAAAATCTATGCTAATACTTTATGGGCTAGACCACTTACTATATTTCAAGGCTGGCTAATTTATTATGAACATTTTGACTGTTTAAAAGTTTTCTATGATATTGAGTTAAAATCCATGTGTCTCTTTTTGAAGTTATTGGTACCAGTTTGATTCGTTAAAGTCCCACATAAGAAGCAATCAACTTACTGCTCTATTTATCTCCTTCCTTCCTTCCATCAGTCATCTATCTATCTTTCATATATTTATCTCAGAATTTGAAGATTTTTTAAACATATATAGATCAATTAGTTTCAGATTATCACATCTCAATTTCAATATCCCTCACCATGTTACACAATTACCTCTTATATTGATGAGCAACTTACCACTAAGTAAACAGGGCTCCACAGAGAAGTTTTGGAAGAACTCAAGGATGTAGTTCCCACATCATAGGAGCTCAAAGAATAGTGTATATTCTTTTCCTTTTAAAAAATAAAGCTTTCTTATGTTTATCATTTTCATGATATCTTTTTCATTCTTTCACTTTTCTTTTATTTCTTTTTTTTGTTTCTGTTCAAGTAAAGTTGTCACTATATTCAGCCCACCACTCCCCCCCAACCCTAGCCATCCCTACCTTCCACCCTTGATCCTACCCCCCTTTGGCTTTGTCCACGTGTCCTTTATACATGTTCCTTGATGACCCTTCCCCCTTTTCCCCCAGTATTCCCTTCTACCTCCCCTCTGGTTACTGTTAGTTTGTTCTTTATTTCAATGTCTCTGGTTATATTTTGCTTGCTTGTTTGTTTTGTTGATTAGGTTCCACTTAAAGGTGAGATCATATGGTATTTGTCTTTCACTGCCTGGCTTATTTCACTTAGCATAATGCTCTCCAGTTCCATCCATGCTGTCATTTATTGATTAAAAATGTTATGGTTTAGTCTATTTATGGATTTGGTAGACATTAATCAGCTTCCTAATATCTAGTTCTCTCCTTTAAGACACACAAAAGATTCCCTTCTCTAGTCCCTTTGCATTGGGCCAGTTAATTTGAATTCTGACCAAGTGGTTGGGAGCAAAAGGAATGTGTATGCTTCCTGTGCAAAGCATTTAATTGCTAGTGTGAAACCTACTCTCTCTGTTCCCCTGCATGGTGGTACGGGAGGAGGCCTTGTATAGAGATGGCATGATAGATCAAAGCAACTTGGAATACAGAGTTCTCATATGGAAGAAAGCCATCCTGGGAGTAAGTGTCCTGTCGTAAACTTTGCATGTATAAAAAATAAACTTTTGTTGAGTTAAGTCATTGAGATGTGGGCTACCATAGTATGACCTAGTCTACCATAGCATTTCTGAAGCTACTATAGCATAACTTTGTCTACGTTAATTAATAAAACGATCAACCCTCAAGGTTTACATCCCTAGAAATTTATAACTTTCTTGAGAAACTTTGGAACTGAGTTGTGATGGGACTGAAGTTTGGGAGTGTGTCTAATTAAACTGCTATATCTATACCTAATACATGATTTTATTTAATCCTCAAAACATCAGGATGAGGTTGTTAATATGATATCCACATTATAAATATGAAAGTGATATAATTTTCTGTGGAAGTATTTTTAAATTTGGAAAATTCCCCAAACCTCTGAATATTATTCAAGATTGTTGGGTGTACACTGCAGTAAGAGAAAAGTAATGAATATATATGATATTAACATTCTTATATTAATCAACTGTTGATGTCTTCAGTTTTCCACTTAAGATATATACTCAAAAGCCATCTCCCTTTCAGGTTTTAGAAAAAGAGCAGTCGTTTCACTTCTATTTCTGAGTTGTCATCTAGGGCAAAACTTTCCAAGACAATCATGCTCCTGTCAGAGCTTCCCGGGCGCCTTCGATCTCGAACTCTGCCACGCCTATCGCCACGCCACTTCCTGTCGCTGTGTTCCTGGACTGAGCTACTTCTGTGCTGGCCTCCTTGGAAGAGTAATCCGGTTCAGGCCACACCTCTCATCTGTTTCATAAATTCCCATTCATACAAGCACAGAGGCTTACGGATATAATTGATTCCCTAAAAGTTTGAGGTAACTGAGAAGAATACAATATAGGAGAATCAATTAAAAACTTAATGCTAAATATAACTTCTCTCAAATTTCAAGAGGGAAAAATAACTTTTAAATTAAACCATTTATAGGAAATTCCCACAGGAATATTCCTTACTTCCTAATCTTGACCTTGGTTATAAGGTCCATCCTTCTTCTTTTTGAGAGAATCTTCATTATCAACCTTCACAGTATCTATTTACACTCTAGCGAAACTCTATCCTCTACAGATGGGGTCTTTTCTCTCCACTCAGCTAATCCATAGGCCCGCATATACCTTAGGGAGAAGTTTCCCAAAGATGGCATTGATAGATGTAGAGTTCAGTGTGGGTTTGATTTTTCCAAGTGCATTCCTCTCTTAGACTTCTATAAGCATGAGGTATAGCTTTGTCTCCTCTATTGCCTGATATTCTGCAAATAATGGTTGTATCCAAATGCAGAGAAAACACAGTGGATGCAGACATATGCATTCATCTCAGAAACAACTCAAAATTTTAGAAACAATCCAGTTTAGGTATATATTAAGGAAAGGGAACATTTTTTAAACTAATATCATCCTCACCAATTTCTTACTCTCAAGGATGCTAGTAATTTGCAATACTAGGCATGACAATTGTTCCCAAAAGCATTTTTCAATTTCAGTACAGGATCACTCAGTGCTTGAGAAATGGAACCCATTAGAGTGCCAGCTATCCAGTGGCTCACTTTTTAGCTATATCAAAACCCAGATTACAGCTTTTGTTTACCTGATACTCAGGAACATTCTTATGTAGGACACATTTATGGCTTCCCTATGCAGACTGTGTGCTTCATGAAATTTAGAGCAAGAAAAGTTGTCTTTCAAAGCCCATTATAAATCTACCATTCATTTTAAAACAGTTATTGGCAAACTTCTCTTATGTAGACAGAAACTGATATATATGTTTCTTCATATTTTTACATTATTTGATAATAGTTTATAAAATTCCTTAAATGCATCAGTGTGCATGAATTAGGGGTAAACATTAACTTTTCTGTTTAGCACTAATGAGAGGAAATTTTTTCATCAATCTACTCTCTAAATAAAAATAAATATTTTACCTTCTTCCTGCTCTTCTCCATATTTCAGTCATTAAATTTCATTCTTCTTCTCATACTGTTTTGAATTTGAGATAGGAACCCGTCCACCCCCACCTGCACCCTCCATATCAGATCAGTGCCTAAGCATTCTGTACCTGTATTCTTTCCTCGTACCACCCCTAGCGAACATCCCCTTTCTTCATTGCTTTTTTTGTGGCTAAATTATTACGAGGTTTCTTTATTCTAATCTCCTGACCTACAGAAGCTCTGTCTTATCCTGTATCCTAGCCACTAACTAGAAAGATGGATTTCTTAAAGCGTGAATTTCTTCATGCCTTCCCTTTGATACCAGTAATATTCAACGTTCCCTCTATATGGCACTATTCTAACAGTACTGTGTATATCATTTCTCAATCCTGTAACAACCTATGATGTTGGTAATATTATTATCCCCATTTTACAGATGACGAGACTGAGGCCAAGGTAGATTAATTAATATTGTCACAGTCATGCATCTGGTAAGTGACTGAACTTGCGTTCATAACCCACACAGTTTGCATATCAAACCTGAATTGCCAAACTGCGCTTTATCCAGCTAAAAGTAAAGATAAAAGATGATTGCTTTAACAAAATTCTTCAATCCGGCAGATAATATGCTAGGACTATTTAGAAGACACCCCCTGCCAATGCCAGTTCTTAGACATAGCCAATGAGTGATGTGGCATAGACCTGCCTTTGGAGAAAAGCCATGAACTGCACTGAGGCTTTTAGGAGTGTGGGATTTCCTACAAAGGCACAGGTTAAAGAAGTCTTTTTCTTTTTCTCCTTTTTCTTTTTATACTCCTTTGGAAGAAACATTTGTTTCACTTCATGGATGTAGAACAAGAAAATTGGGCTCAATAATAGTAAATCTCAAATTTATTCTTATCTTGGGTACCTTTCTGATTCTTGCTGATAGCAGATTGGAATCAAGGGAATAACTTAAGAAATGCGATTCTCAGGATATTTTAAATTAAAGTTGTTTGGGGATTTATCAGGCCTCAGAAGTCTCCTCTAGATAATTCAGTTTATGGACTTGAGAATAGAGATTTTTATTCTTATTTTTAGTTTGATTTCTGACCTTTCTCCTTTCAAGCCCTCCCTCCTCCTCCCCCAACTCTCTCTCCCTAAATTTATCAATTTAAAATTTGCTCCTCAATAGTTAAGGCAAATAATAGGACAAGCAGTTTGAAACAAATGGCTTAGCTTATTTGGGGACTTTCCCAAAACAAATTTAACTTAGCCTCGCTCTCCATATACTGCTGTTACTACTATTCCCTCTTACAATCCCACCTCACCCCTCTCTCCACAGATGCTAGCCAATAAGTTTTCTCTCTCTACTGACCAGTTCATTCTTCCTTTCAAGTACACACCACCTTCCACCATCTTGTCTAATTTTAATATGTCTGCATTACTTCATCCCATTGCCCATCCCCTGCTACTTTATTTTTTGTCCTTTCACCTCTAAAAGTCATCTATTGAACCAAACCCAACTCCAAATACTTCCTGAATTCTGGAGCAAGATTGCCTGATAGCTGCTTATTAGTCCTTCAAAGTCAGAAGGGACTAACCTGAAGTTGCCCACCTTCTCCATCAACAAGATCCATTTCATAATCTGAGAAACAAATCATTTGCAAATGGTTTCTGTTATTATACTCACTCTAAGGTTTGGAATGTCTAAAATTCTCTGTTCTTTGTTTTCTGTACTGAATCATTGATTTACTTACAAAATAATTATTGGGCACCAACCATTGTGCTCAGTTCTGGAGATATACAGATGACTAAAATGGATACTTAGCCATCATAATATGTTTGATGTTTGTTCTTGAATTTTGGTGTCATATTCCAGCATGTATTATTAAAGTTTTTAATTCAGTTAATTGGGGTGACATTGGTTAATAAAATTATATTGGTTTCAAGTATAAAATTCTAAAACACATCATCTGTATATTGCATTGTGTGTTTACCATCCAAAGCCAAATCTCTGTCGATCACCATATACTTGGTCCCCTTCATCTTTACTACCTCCTCACCCCCTTCTCTCTGGTAACCACCATACTGTTTTCTGGGTCTATGAGTTGTTTGTTTGTCTGTCTTGTTTGTTCATTTGTTGCTTTCAGTTTTATACCCCACATATGAGTGAAGTAATTTAGTTCTTGACTTTTTCCATGTGACTTATCTTGCTTAACATGATAGTTTCAAGATCCATTTGTGTTGTGACAAATGGCAATATTTTTCATCTTTTCTAATGGCTGAGTTGTTCTCTTGTACCACATCTTTATTTAATCATCTATTGAATGATACTTTGGCTGTTTCATGTCTAGGCCACTGTAAATAATGCTGCACTGAACATAGAGGTACATACATCTTTACAGATAAATGTTTTTAAATTTTCTGGGTAGATACCCAGAAGAAGCCTTGCTGGGTATTATGGTAGCTCTATTCTTAATATTTTGAGGAAACCCTTTACTGTTTTTCTATGGTGGCTGTACTGGTTAACATTCCCCTCAGCAATGTGTGAAGAGTCCTTTTTCTACACAACCTTTTCCACATTTGTTACTTCTTGTCTTGGTGATAATAACCATTCTAATAGGCATGAGGTGGTATCTCATTGTAGTTTTGATTTGCATTTCCCTAATAGCGAGTGAATTTGAACATTTTTTCATATACCTGTTGGCCATTTTTATATCTTGGGAAAAGTGTCTGTTCATGTCCTCTGTCCATTTTTTTAAATTGAATTTTTAAAATATGTATTTTGGATTTTAACCCTCTATCAGAAATGTTATTTATAAATATCTTCTCCCATTTAGTTTGTTGCCCTTTTGTTTCGTTGATGATTTCTTTTGTTATGCAGAACCTTTTTAGTTTGCTGAATAGTCGCATTTATTTATTCTTACTTTTACTTTCCTTATCTTTGAGGTAAATTTCATAAAATCCTCTCTAAGAAAAAAGTCCATCAATTTAGTACCTATGTTTTCTTCTATGTATTTATTGTTTCAGGTATTATATTTTGGTCTTTGATAAATATTGAGGTTTTTTTAAATATAGGGACAAATAGCAGCCTAGATTCATTCTTTTGCTCGTGGCTTTTGTATTTTACAGCATCATTTACTGAAAAGGCTTTTGTTTTCTTCATTGTATATTTTTGGCTCCTTTGTTGAAATTTTCCCATTTACATGTGGGATTATATCTGGGCTCTAAGTTCTGTAATGTCTAAGTTGCAATGTCGATGTGTCTGCTTTTCTGACAATACCATGCTATTTTGATTATTGTTGATTTGTAGTATTGTATAATGTGAAGTCAAGGAGTGTGATACCTCTGGCTTTATTCTTTCGTTTTTTATGTCTTTACTTTAAAGATATTAGGTAATAAATATATTTTTTAATTATTTTATTATTGTTCAATTACAGTTGTCTGCATTTTCTCCCCTCCTCGCCCCCCAACCCCATCCAAACTCACCTCCCTCCCTTGCTTCCACCCTCCCCCTTGGTTTTGTCTAAAAACCCTTCTCCTCACAGTCCCCATGCCCGCCCCCTCTGCTATTGTTAGATTGTTCTTAATTTCAGTATCTCTGGTTATATTTTGCTTGCTTTTTTCTTCTGTTGATTATGTTCCAGTTAAAGGTGAGATCATATGGTATTTGTCCCTCACTGCCCGACTTATTTCACTTAGCATAATGCTCTCCAGTTCCATCCATACTGTCGCAAAGGGTAAGAGCTCCTTCTTTCTCTCTGCTGTGTAGTATTCCATTGTGTAAATGTACCATAGTTTCTTGATCCACTCATTTGCTGATGGGCACTTAGGTTGTTTCCAGCACTTGGCTATTGTTAAGTTGTGTTGCTATGAACATTGGGGTGCATAGGTTCATTTGGATTGGTGTTTCAGGGCTCTTAGGGTATAATCCCAGCAGTGGAATTTCTGGGTCACAAGGCAGTTCTATTTTTAGTTTTCTGAGTAAATTACATACTGTTTTCCACAGTGGCTTTACTAGTCTGCATTCCTACCAACAGTGCACTAGGGTTCCCTTTACTCTACATCCTCTTCAACACTTGTGTGTTGCTTTGTTTATGATGGCCATTCTGACTGATGTGAAGTAGTATCTCATTGTAGTTCTAATTTGCATCTCTCTGATGACTAGTGATGCTGAGCATCTTTTTATATGCCTCTGGGCCCTCTGTATGTCCGTCCTCCTTGGAGAAGTGTCGTTCAAGTCTTTTGCCCATTTTTTAATTGGGTTTTTTGTCTTCCTGGGGTGGAGTTGTGTGAGTTCTTTATATATTTTGGAGATCAAACCCTTGTCCGAGGTATCATTGGCAAATATGTTTTCCCATGTAGTTGCTTCTACTTTCATTTTAATGCTGTTTTCTTTAGCTATACAGAAGATTTTTAATTTGATGAGGTCCCAATTGTTTATTCTTTCCTTTATGTCCTTTGCTTTAGGGGACATATCAGTGAAGATGCTTTTGCGTGGAATGTCTGAGATTTTCCTGCCGATGTTTTCCTCTAGGACTTTCATGGTGTCACAACTTGTATTTAAGTCTTTTATCCACCTTGAATTTATTTTTGTGTATGGTGTAAGTTGGTGATCGAGTTTCATTTTTTTGCATGGAGCTGTCCAGATCTCCCAACACCATTTGTTGAAGAGGCTGTTTTTAATCCATATTATGCTTCTTCCCCCTTTTTCAAATATTAATTGACTGTAGAGACTTGGGTTTATTTCTGGGCTCTCTGTTCTGTTCCATTGGTCTATAAGCCTGTTTTTATGCCAGTACCAGGCTATTTTGATTACAGTGTCCTTGTAATACAGTTTGTTATCAGGTATTGAGATCCCTCCTGCTTTTGTTTGTCTTTCTCAAAATTGCTGCAGCTATTCAAGGTTGTTTATGGTTCCATATAAATTTTTGAAATGTTTGTTCTATATCTGTGAAATATGTCATTGGTACTTTGATAGGGATTGCATTGAATCTATAGATCGCTTTACGTAGTATGGCCATTTTGATGATGTTAATTCTTCCAATCCATGAGGTGATAAATATTTTGCTTATGTTTTTTTTTTTATAAATTTTTTTTTAAATTTATTTATTTTAGAGAGAGGGGAAGGGAGGGAGACAGAGAGAGAGAGAGAGAAACAGCAATGTATGGTTGCCTCCCACACGGCCCTCACTGGGGACCCGGCCCGCAACCCAGGCATGTGCCCCGATGGGGAATTGAACCGGGACCCTCTGGTTCCCAGCCCGCGCTCAGTCCACTGAGCTACACCAGCCAGGGCATATTTTGCTTATGTTTTTAATCAGCCCTATGTCCTTCAGATTGCTCCATATTGATATGTAAAATATTCTAATTACTATAATGCATGTAGAGTTCTCACAAATTCTAATAGCCGTGCACTATTTCATTATGTGTACTTACATTATTTTTGTTTTGTTTTGTTTCATCCTGATTTTTGTAGACTATTTCCAAAACCACTATCAACAACAACATTGAACTAAATGTGCCCCTTTCTGGTCCAATATGAGAATTGTTTTTGAGATATATACCTAGACATAGCATTGCCAATTTATACAATTTGCTTATATCTGCAAGTCTTATATCCATCAAAGGCAAATAAGTATCCTGTTGTCCCTCATGTCCTCCTACATGTAGTATTACCTCATTTTCTAATTTTTGCTAATATGATCCATTTTAAGTGTTATTTTGTTGTTTTAATTTGATTTTCTCTAATTTCAAATAAGGTTAAGTATTTCTCTCATATACTTATTGCCATTTGGGTTTCTCCTTCTGTGAAACTTCTTCACATACTTTGTTCATTTTATATTGCATTTTCTATATTTTTCTTGTTAATTTGTGGAAATTTCTAGTACATTCTAGATATTTCTAGTACCTTTTCCCAATCAGTCACCTATTTTACTTTTTTTAAGATTTTATTTATTTTTAAACAGAGGGGAAAGGAGGGAGAAAGATAGAAGGAAACATCACTGTGTGGTTGCCCCCCATGCACCCCCTACTCGGGACCTGGCCTGCAACCCAGGCATGTGCCCTGATCTGGGAATCAAACCTGTGACCTTTTGGTTCACAAGCTGGTGGTCAATTCACTTAGCCACACCAGCCAGTGCAGTTACCTGTCTTTTAAATTTTCTCTGTTGGCTCTTGTTAAATTGAAATCTTTAATTGTAATATTCTTCCAATCCATCACTATTTTACATTATGCTTTGTGCTCTTCTGAGTTATGCTTAAACATTTTTCTGCACTGTATATAAAAATATTATCTTACATTTTCTTCTAGCATTATAATTTACGTATTAATATACATTAATATATTTGGAGCTTACAACACAGTTTTATTTTTAATCCATGTAGGAAGCCATTTTTCTCTTTTCTATCTACTAAAGAGTATGTCTATTGTCCCCTGCTTGGATGAGGAAACTGAAGCTTGGGCATTTAAGTAATTAGCCTTGTGACATAAGCAGGGCAGGGTCAGAGCTGTGATTGTCATCTAGATTCCTTAACCTCAATGTTCATAAATGCTATTTCCTCTATACTTTCTATAGGAGGCATTGCGATTTTCTTGAAGGCAGAAGCTGTATGTTTTCCTGTTTTTGTGCACAATATCACTGAGAACAATGGCTGGAACATGTAATTGCTCAGTAACTATTCATTGGAGTTGTGGTAGATTTTCTATCGTTCTCTGTTCTTTTACCCTCTGTAGATTATACTAAAAGCTGTAGAATGAGCTTTTCATCCATTTTGCTGACAAACCCTTTCCCTAAAGTACTGCCATTTGATTAGATTGGCCTCAGCCTCTGAGGCTGGACACACTCCAGGGCTTGCTGGTGGTGATTTGACACTGCCATTTGACTTGGTGAGTGGCACTTTGGTGGCACTAGTGGAATAAGTCCAGGGACTAATGGGAACATCGATGATGAGTTCAAATCTGGGACACATTAATGTAATTGTGCAGATAAGACAGCTCTGGAGACATGAATTTTCATCTGTATCTTGATGTTACATTTTTGCCACATCCTGACTGACAAGCTTTGCAGTGATGTACTCACAAGCTTAATGAGAGCTACTGCTGTCTCCTTATCCAACTGTTCATTGTTGTGGTAGGGAGAAAATTCAGCTCCAGTCTTTGGTTGTCTGCCATAGACGGCAGTATCTGGATGTGTCTGTGATTTTTCCAGGTGTTGGCTATATCTGACCTAACTTCCTGCCAGCTCATAATGATGTGGCTCTGGGAAGGAAACTATCAACCCATCTCTGAGCCCATATACTCATGTATTTCCACACAACCATTTACATTTGTCTGGAGGATTGCCTCAGAGTTTTTAGTAGTGGCTGATTGTCTAACAGGGGGAAAAAGCTGTCAACGAGAACAGAATTTAATTTTTATGATGATTCTTTGAGCTTTGATTGTTGACTTAGTTGGGGAATAAAAACCAAAAAAGAGAAAATGTCAGTCAAGTCTTCAATACTCCATATTACTTTGAGAGATGGCCCCAGCCCCCAAAAACCTGTACCAATACTAACTTAGCCTCAGATGTCAGAGTGTGACCAGGACTTAGAAGCCAATGGGACATGGCAGATTGGGTAAATCTGGAATTTTGTTTTAGGAAGAACCAAAGAATTAAGAGGAAAACTGTTTATTCATTCTTTCATGTATGAATACAGCACACACTTAGGAACACTAAAAGGGTACTGCAGATACAAAAAAATGTATCAGGTTCAGCCTCTATAAGCACAGCACCAACAGTTTCTCAGGGCCACTAGTTTATTATTATGGGTACTATTATCTTTCAGATGTAGTAACTAAAATTTAGGAGAGTTGAGTAACTGACTAAAGTTTACTCAGCTACTAACTGTTATATCCAGGAGTTAAATACAATTCTAAGTTATGTGCTCACAATGATTCTGCTTCCCCAAGCCAGGTCAAGCATTCAGTTGGTTGGAGTGTCATCCTATACACCAAAAGGTTGTGGGTTCAATCCCTGGTCACAGCACATATCTAGGTTGCAGGTTTGATGCCGAGTTGGGGCACTTATGGGAGGCAACTGATGGATGTCTCTTTCTCACATCCATGTTTCTCTCTCTCTGCTTCTCTCTTTCTCTCTCTCTCTAAAATCAATGAACATATCTTGGGTGAGGATTAAAATAAAGAAACTGAAGGAATAGATAAGGAACTTCATTCAGTGGGGATGGAGGTTTAAGAGAGGATCTTGAGTCACTGAGGAACCAGAGGATAGAAACTTTTGTCTTGTAGAAACAGTTACTAGAGAAGTAGGGGAAAGTTCTGGCCGAGATGGAGGCATAGGTAGAAATGCTTTGCTTCCTCTCACAACCAAAAGAATGATAACAACTAATTTAAAAACAAAAAACAACCAGAACTTCAAGAAAATCAAACTGCATAGAAGTCTGACAACCAAGCAGTTAAAGAAGAAACATTCACTCAGACTGGTAGGAGGGGCGGAGACGGGCAGGTGGGAGGAGAGGATGTGCTGCAAGGCTGTGGACCAGTGGGTGAGGCGTAGGCTGGCTGACTGGAAGGTCCCACATTTAGCCACCGATGAGCCAGGAAGAACAACTGGGGAGAGAGACAGACCAGGAAACCCAGGGTTTCAGTGTGGGAAACTAAAGGCTCAAAACCTCTGGCTGTAAAAAATTATGGTGGTTTTGGTGGTAGGAGAAACTCCCAGAGTCCCTTGGAAGGGCCGATGGGATCCTAGAACAGACACAAATCCGCTGGCCTCGAATCAGCACCTGAAAGGGTGCAATTTGCTTGTGGGAATCGAGGGAAGTAACAGAAAGTGGGGTAAGAGCTGATCAAGCAGCATTGTTTCCTCTCAGACCCCTCTGACAGAGATAGTACCACACCACAGTGAGATGGGTTGCTCTGCCCTGGAGAATACCTAAGGCTCCGCCTCTTACAATGTAACAGGTGCTCCAAGACAAAGAAATATGGCCCAAATGGAAGAACAAATCAAAACTCCAGAAAAAGAACTAAGAGACAGGAGTTTGACAACTATCTGATACAGAGTTGAAGACACTAATAATCAGGATGCTCACAAAAATGATTGAGCTTGATTGCAAAATGAAGAAAGAAATGAAGGTTATACAAAGTGATATAATAAAGGAAAATATACAGGGAACCAACAGTGAAGGGAAGGAAAGCAGGACTCAAATCAACAATTTGGAACAAAAGGAAGAAATAAACACCAATTGGAACTGAATGATGAAATAAAAATTCAAAAAAAATGAGAGGCTTAGGAACCTCTGGGACAACTTTAAACACTCCAACATCCGAATCAGATGGGTGCCAGAAAGAGAAGAGGAAGAGCAAGAAATTGAAAACTTATTTGAACAAATAATGAAGGAAAAATTCCCCAATCTGGTGAAGGAAATAGACTTCCAGGAAGACCAGGAAGCTCAGAGAGTCCCGAGGAAGTTGGACTCAAGGAGGAACACACTAAAACACATCATCATTAAGTTCCCCAAGATTAAAGATAAGGAGAGAATTTTAAAAGCAGCAAGAGAAATGGAGACAGTTATCTACAAAGGAGTTCCCATTAGGCTATCAGCTGATTTCTCAAAAGAAACCTCGCAGTCAAGAAGGGGCTGGAAAGAAGTATTTGAAGTCATGAAAGGCAAGGACCTACATCCAAGATTACTCTATCCAGCAAAGTTATCATTTAGAATGGAAGGGCAGATAAAGTACTTCCCAGATAAGGTCAAGTTAAAGGAGTTCATCATCACCAAGCCCTTATTACATGAAATATTAAAGGGACTTATCTAAGAAATAGAAGATAAAAAATATGAACAGTAAAATGACAACAAAGTCATAGCTATCAACAACTGAACCTAAATAACAAAAACAAAAACTAAACAAATGAACAGGAAAAGATTCACAGAAATAGAGATCACATGGAGGGGTAACAGTGGGGTGGGGGTGAAGGAGAAGGGGGGGAAAAGGCACAGGGAATAAGAAGCATAAATGGTAGGTATAAAATAGACAGGGGAAGGTTAAGAATAGTATGGGAATGGAGAAGCCAAAGAATTATATGTACGACTCATGGACATGAACTAAGTGGGGCAGGGGTGGGGGAGGTGGGGTTACAGGGTGGAGGGGAATAAAGGGGGGAAATTGGGACAATTGTAATAGCATAATCAATAAAATATACTTAAAAATATAAAACAACTAAATTTCAAAAAAATAAGAGAAAGAGAAGTAGGTATCAAGGACAGATAGAGCCCATTGCAACAATTCCCTATGTCAAAGCAAAGGGCGTCTTTCATCAGAATTTTTATTATAAATCCATTCCTTGTGTCAGGATTGATTTGAAGTTGGGAGTGGGACTGGTGGTGAGCCAGACCATGGGGATTTAATAATGCTCAGTTACTATGTTTAGAAAGTTAGGTTTAGAAAGCACAGAACAAACTGGATAATTTAATTCGTTACCTAGTTTCTTTTGAAATGTATGTTTTTGAATGATTTCGTCTAAGTATTTGTGTATAGATTTAACAGAGTAAGTGCTTTTATCAAATCAACATATGCTATTTCCCTTTAAGAACTAAAAGCATCGTCAAACCTCAGAGTTGAAAAGGATACTTTACTAACTGCATATTTATAACCACAAATGAACAAAACATATTATGCTTCATATAGACCAACTGTAATTATGCAAAATAAAACATTTAACTCACAATTGCCATTGGTTTGCGGTGGGTTTATTCTTCCATACTTTTGTGGAATGTTCCTTGGAGACATTTTAATCGAGAAATATAGCTTAGCTCAGTGATTAAGAGCACAAGCTTTGCAATTTACTGCTTGTGTTTAAATCTTGGCTTTGCCAATTAATAAAGTCCTAGAATGCGCTTAAACTTTTTGTGCCTCTGTTTTCTGAGGCATAGTGAAAAGTCTCTATATCATATGTGGGTAGACAAGTTTATTTGGTTCTTTAAAAAAAGTTCATTTGGGAATCAGCATTTTAATGTGTCAGGGGTTCTTGATCAATCTTATTACTTAATGATACAGGATAAACCCTTTTTATAGGGCTTTTAACTAGCTATTAATGTAATTCGTTATGCATTGTTTAGCAGTTAATCCCCAAATTACTCTTAACTTTGAAGTTTTCTTTCAATAAAGGAAGATGTTTTGACCTTACATGTCCAGTATTCTATTTTTAAAAGGGAGAAATGTCAAATGTAAATGACTGTATTATTTTTCTACTTAGCCTGATCATTTCCATTTGTATTTATTACATTTTTTTAAAAAATGAAAGCAAAATTTGTAAGGCTTTCTGAAATGGATTCTTGTTCTTTGTACTCTCTTAATTCCTGGGAAGAAATTTACATGCCTTTACAAGTGAGTTCAAATTTTTACTACAGTTTTCAAAAAATAAGACAAAATTCTAAGGTTTTATGAAATAAATCACTATTCTTGAACTTCTGTCCAGTCCTGGAAAGTTTTTTTTTTTAAAGATTTTATTATTATTTTTGGACAGAAAGGAACAGAGGGAGAAAGAGAGGGAGAGAAACATCAATATGTGGTTGCCTCTCATGTGGCCCTCACTGGGGACCTGGCCTGCAACCCAGGCATGTGCCCTGACTGGGAATCGAACTGGGACCCTCTGGTTCCCAGCCCGTGCTCAATCCACTGAGCTACACCAGCCAGGGCAGTTTTTTTTTTATATTCTTATAAATGAGTCTTAAGATTATTGCCTGAAAATCTAGAAGGAAATAATAAGTGGGGTCGAGGACAGCCATGGGGGATGCTAAGAAACCTTCTGTCTTTCTCTCCATCATCACAGGTGAACTACTGCCATGCCTTTCATTGTGCACCCTGTGGTACCACAGGAAATCCAAGAGAGAAGGCTTTTTCTCTTTCAACTCAATCCGATGAGCTAGTGGGTTTCCATCCAAGGCTAGGAGAGGACATTTTGAGTATCAGTATTTCTCAAAAAGATGTCTCCCGCCTAACATTCACAAAGTTAACATGGCATGACAATATCCGGAAATCATAATTCTGGTCAGGGCATTCATTTTTGTGTTGCCTGGATTACAAACTTCTTTGCTTATGCAGCATAAGAATATTTCTGATGCACTGTTGAACTGTAGAGGTAAAAGATATTATAAAATAAAGAAATTGCTAGGTGATGTGCTTTGATAGCTAGTGGTTAGGTGCCTATAGTAACACTAGTAAAAGTCAGGCCTTGATAACAGGCAATTTTAAAATCATTTCCAAGTAGGATCAACTATTGTTGATTCCATGTACACATTGTGTAATAGTATATAAATTAAGATGATAATAGGGGTGATGATGTTGATTCTTTTATTAATGTTATGTAGTACTTGTACAACACTTCACAGTTACACTAACTTTAACATATATTATTCAATTCTATAAACAATGAGAGAAGAATGTGTTTTAGTTTTTATTTAGCAAGGAATAAATTGTAGCTCAGAGATAATTAGCTGTGTGCCTTATACAGGACACTTTTTGTCTTCATAAGGCTTGCATTTACTATTTAGGTTTATTATTTATGTATGCTTAACACTTGGTTGGAGAAGACTCTGCAGTTTGATTAGATAAGTGCTTCCTCAGCACCATTTTTTCTTCTCTCTTTCAGGTTAAGGTTTCTTAGTTAGTTTGAAAAAACTGGCCTGGATTATATGACACTAGTTTCTCTTCATAAGGGCCATAATTAACTTAGAAAATTTTCCATTTTTTCTCACCAACTCTCAACATTATAAACATCCTTTTGAGAGAACTGATTTATTTAAAAGAGACCCATGGATACCCCTTCAATCAACAGGCAGAAGGTGTTCTTTGGAGATGTTATCTGGTATATTCACAACTGAGTTTCCAAAATCTCAGTAATCATTAAAATATTGACAAAATGCCACATGATAAGGCAATTTTGTCAATGGATAAAAAACATCTGGGTCAATTGCCAACTTACTTGTCAAGGCTAAGTATACAACTTTAATTTTTATGAATACTTTCCAGATGCTCAACACATTTAGGCATTTTTTCCTTTTATATTAAAAAATTATGTAATTTTTTGGTTTCTAATGATAACCTTGATAAGATACACAATGTGGCAACATTAACAGTAGATTCTGAGTATTATATTTTGTCAAGGTGTAGAATCTGAACTTTCTGTTCCTATATTTTATTTCTGCACTTTGGTATAAATCTTTGCCTCATGGGGAATGTTGATTACCTCAGACATAATATGTGGATATTATTCTTCATAATTAGAAATAGTTCTGTTTCTTAATGGACAGAAAACTAATTCTGTGACTTATTTCCATTTAGTCTCACTGATGAAGAACTTCCTTTAAACATTACAATTGAATCTCAACAGCAATCAATAAAGTTCTTTACATGGACTGTCAGTCTCTTAAACAAGGCCATGTTTTAAAAAAATCACAAGCCAAAATGTTAAAACAAATATTGCATTTGTTTCTTATAAAAACAACTTAATATTTATTTAGAAAATTTATGTTTCTGAATAATAATTATAAGAAATATATCTTTCCAGCTTATAAAATATCCCCTTTATCTTATTAAATAATTGAGCTGTAAATAATATTTTGGCAAAGGTTTAATTAAGCTCAATCTATATTCAGGGGTCCGTCATACTTCTGTTTGGGACTCCATGTTTGGTTTACTTTAACTTTGTTCAATTGCTTCTAAATGTGAAATTTCAGGAACTAGACTAATGGTCATCATGTTCTTTGCTTTGCTTCAAAGCCATGGTTTTGAGAAGTTAGGCTTTTTAAGCTTTAGAATTGAGACTGTCTACAGGCAGTACTTGAGAATAACTTTAACTGTGGATGGTGTTTGTATTTTTTTCAAAAACATCAGAGTTAGACATATATTCTGCTGGGCCCTCCCTCCAGGGGAACTTACTGGGTGACTCCTCTGTTTAGAAACCTTCTCTGTCCTCTTGACCTGTTGCCTAATACTCAATCTTAGTGTCTTTCCTAGATCCCTATTTTAATTCTTATAACATCATACATCTCTCATTTTTAATGCCCACCATTGGTGAAATTTGCCCCTATTTGTAATTTATTTTGTTAATATTTCTGTTAGAAATAATAGAAAAGCAAAGACTCAAAACTCCCTCACTAGACTCAAAACTCCATGATGCAATGAACTGTATCTGTTTTTTTCCTATTATTTTGCCCTAATCACTAGCATACTGACCCCAGAACTATAAACATATAAGTACATAGGCTGGATAGCTGTATCAATTACTTAGTGGAAACAATCTAGCCCTGTCCATTCTTTGGTCATAATTATTCACATACTTTTCATGTACAAGTACAATCACCTTTTCCCTAAAATACACTCACCTTCATCCACCTTATTCCACTTTGACATCATAATCAAATTACACAGGATCTCCTTATCTAAATCAGAACCAGATCTGAGTTAAGCCTCTTGGATGCAGGTACTCAAATATAACTCCTTGTGATCCAGTGACCAGTGAACTAAAAGTTCTGGTTATCTGCATCTTTCCTCCACACACACACATCTGGAAGGGTAGGGTAACCATTATAGACATTCTCTTCCAAAGGGGAGGAACAGTGGCTCATTTCAATAATTGGTCCATAGCGATTTTGAAATCCAGCTGGGCAAATGTCATCAGGTCCTGTCTTCTGGGGCAGGAAATATTTCTTGAGTAGAGTTCACTTATTTTCCTTTAAGTAGTTCCCTATACCAGTGTTCTCTTCTGCTCTCAGTTTCCCATCTAAGTACTGGGTTATACCCTCTGAAAGTCTCTTCTGCTTGATAAGAAATTGCTCATGTTTAAATCAAACAGCATTCTCACCTTGCTTCCTGACCACAGAAAGTTGGGGGCCCAGAAGCCACTTTTATTTTCAAGCATTTTTCTTCAATGCTTTTACCATGCTGGTAAAAATTTCTTAAGAAGTTGTGTAGCAGACTTCCAGACAAGATGGAGGCGTAGGTAGATACACTGTGCCTCATTGCACAGCCAAAAGAGGAAAAACAACAATTTAAAAACAAAAGCCAACCAGAACTGACAGAAAATCGAGCTGTATGGAAGTCTGACAACCAAAGAGTTAAAGAAGACACATTCATCCAGACCAGTAAGCGGGGTGGAGCCCAGCGGAGAGCGCATGGCAAGACTGCGGTTTGCGGAGCAGTACTGGCAATGCTGCAGCTGCCTGGAGAGGCCCGCGGCTGGTGCAGTTGGCCAAATCGCAGCTGGTGCACCCAGGTTTGGCACACCTGGAGAAACCTGTGGCCAGTGCACTTGGCGAAACCTGTGGCTGGCCAACCCGGACCCAGTGGGGCGAGACTGGTGGACCGTGCGGTCCTTCATTCGCAGGCAGATAAACTGGGAGAAGTCGGGGAGCAGAGAAGACTGCACAACCCACCATCGCAGGAAAATAAAGCCTCAAACCACCAACTGAAAACACCTGTGTGGGTTGGGGCAGCGGCAGGAGGAACTCCCAGCCTCACAGGAGAATTCATTGGAGAGACCCACAAGGACTTGGAACTATACAAGCCCACCCACCCAGGAACCAGCACGGAAGGGTCCACTTTGCTTGTGGGTAGCGAGGGAAGTGACTGAAAGCCGGCAGAGAATGGAGCAAGTGCTATTGTTCCCTCTTAGGCCCCGCCCTCACAGGCAGCATCACAACACAATGATGTGGGTTACCCTGCCCCGGTGAACACCTAAGACTCCACCCTTTAAAGTAACAGGTTCCCCCAGGAAAAAAAGATGGCCCAAATGAAAGACCAGATCAAAGCTCCAGAAAAAATACAACAAAGTGACAAAGAGATAGCCAACCTATCAGATGTACAGTTCAAAACACTGGTAATCAGGATGCTCACAGGATTGGTTGAATTTGGTCACAAATTAGATGAAAAAATGAAGAATATGCTAAGAGAAATAAGGGGAAATGTACAGGGAACCAATAGTGATGGGAAGGAAACTGGGACTCAAATCAACAGTGAGGACCAGAAGGAAGAAAGAAACATTCAACCAGAAAAGAATGAAGAAACAAGAATTCAAAAAACTGAGGAGAGGCTTAGGAACCTCAGGACATCTTTAAACATCCCAGCATCCGAGTCATAGAAGTGCCAGAAGGAGAAGAGGAAGACCAAGGGATTGAAAACTTATTTGAACAAATAATGAAGGAGAACTTCCCCAAGCTGGTGAAGACAATAGACTTCCAGGAAGTCCAGGAAGCTCAGATAGTGCCAAAGAAGTTAGACCCAAAGAGGAACACACCAAGACACATCATAATTATATTACCCAAGATGAAAGATAAGGAGAGAATCTTGGAAGAAGCAAGAGAAAAGGAGACAGTTACCTACAAAGGAATTCCCATAAGACTGTCAGCTGACTTCTCAAAAGAGACCTTGCAGGCAAGAAGGGGCTGGAAAGAAGCATTCCAAGTCATGAAAGGCAAGGACCTACATCCAAGAATTCTCTATCCAGCAAAACTATCCTTTAGAATGGAAGGGCAGATAAAGTGCTCCCCAGATAAGGTCAAGTTCAAGGAGTTCATCATCACCCAGCCTTTATTATATAAAATGTTAAAGGGATTTATATAAAGCATGGAGGGATATCAATAGGGGAGTGGAAGGGGGAGAGAGGAGGAAAAAAGTACAGAGAATAAGTAGCATAAACGGTAGGTAGAAAACAGATAGGGGGGAGGTTAAGAATAGTATAGGAAATGTAGAAGCCAAAAAACTTACGTGTATGACCCATGGACAAAAACTAAAGGGTAGGGAATGGGGGGGTTGTACGGAGCAGAGGGGAAAAAAAAGAAAAAAATTGTTTAGCAGATTAAATATGTCCACTTTTGTTAGACTCTTGTATTAACTAGCCACACCCACCATTCTTTATGATTTAGTCATGTTCTGCTTTGGATGGCTGGTCAGAATGCTGAGGCACAATTTCCGTAAGATTCTTAGAGAGCCTCTATACTGCGAGGGGATATACTAATATCTTCAGATCTTAACAAATGGTCTTACAGTCATATCCTTGATTCTTTATTCTGAAGCCTTTTTTTTTTTTTACTGAGAGAATCTTCTGCTGGCTAAAGAGAAAGAAGGTAAGAAATATTTTTATTTATCAACCAAGCAAGTCTTTGCCCTCCATATTTCCAAACTAAATAGCCCCTTCTTGGGCCCCTATCTCTCTGGAAGTACATTTTTTGTTTTATTTCATTTTGTTTTGTTTTTTAAGTGAGTGTCAGTTTGTGAACTTTAAAAAAAAATTATTTATTTTTAGAGAGAAGGGAGGGGAAGGGAAGGAGAGGGGAAGAAACATCAATGTGTGGTTGCCTCTTGTGCACCCCCCACATAGGGGACCTGGCCTGCAACCCTGGCATGTGCCCTGACTGGGAATCGAACCAGCAGCCCTTTGGTTTGCAGGCCCACACTCAATCCACTGAGCTACACCAGCCAGGGTCGAGAAGTACTTTGTTATACACAGCTAGAAGCACCACTGATAAGTTCATCATTCTTTCTAAAGTTCTCCTTAGCCAGATCTGGAAGTTTCCCATGTATATTTTCTACTGTATTTACTACAAGTGATGATTTTGCAAATTGTTCAACTTCTATGTTGTGTTCGGGACAAGTAATCCTCTATCAATTTTCTCACTGCTTTCCCTTCTACAAACAGTTTCTTTGCTACTTTTCCAGACTTCACCCATAATCCCATCTCCTACCAATGCTGATGCCACAGAGTTTAGAGTTTTTTTGTTATGGGAACACATTTTCTTGTAATAAATTTTTAAATTTGTTATGTATTACTATGTCACTTCTACCATAGTCTGTTGGCCAAAGCAAACTCAGGCTATCCATGATTCAAAAATATAGAAATAAACTCTATGTATTGATGAGAATAGCAAGAAAGTCAAACTGCAAAGGGATATGTGCACAAGTATGAGAAAGATTTTTGCAAAAGATTAGTCAGGAAAGCAGAGACACTGAAAATACGAGGGATATGGGATTTCTGATAAGAATTATGCTATGCACAAATGTGTAAGAGCTGGGGAAGTAGAGACCTGAAGCAGAGAGGTGAAGGAGTACCATAGGAGAATCCACTTTCCAATTACCCTGAATCACGTACTCAGAGACAAGTCAAGACTCAGAGGAGAATCTGACAGGCTGAGCACAGCCAGCTACTGATGTGGAATTGCAAGAGGAGCGTATGGAAGCACTTGTGGCAGATGTGGCTTTTTGGGTTAAATAATTGCTTGTGAGTTGGGGAACCACTGTTGGTCAACAGGATCCGCACTCGATAAGAGGAGCTATCTTCAGTAAAGAGGACAGTGAAAAAAAAATGGAACCCACTGAGCACCTTTGTGTCTCATCATCACCATGACCGGCCATGAAAGGACTTTCAGAAGGTAGTAACTGTTCCTCTGGGGCCTGGTCAACCTCCATATTCCCACCCTACCTGGTGGCCACTGCTGCCCTCCGCTGCAAGTGGTGATGTGGGCACAGGGACCCAGGTGGCATCTCCAGGTGGATTGACTTTCCTGCTCCTAGCTGGGCTTTGGTGCATTGGTCCAGCAGATGGCAGGGGGGAGAACTTGTAATCAGTGGGCAAGTGTGTGTGCAAGCTGAGTCACGTCACAGAGTCCCTGGGAGCCTAGGTGAGTCTGTATGTATTAAGCCAGAGAGTTTTCTATATCCAATGAAGTGCACCATTAAATAGCAAAGTAAAAATTACACCAGATTGAGAGAGAAAGATGGCATGAGAAAAGGAAATGTTTTATATCTTAGTACCTTTAATGACACCCTTTTCTGCTCTTTGAACAAGGGATCTGTTATTGGCTGAATTGTGTCCCCCCAAATTTATATGTTGAAGCCCTGGCCCCTAGTACCTGAAACTGTGACTGTATTCAAAGATAGTATCTTTAAACAGGTAATTAAGTTACAGTGTGGTTGTTAGGTGGGTCTTAATCCAATAGCACTGGTGTCATAAAGAGGAAATTGGATACACAAAGAGACACCAGAGATGCACAGGCACAGAGGAAATACCATGTGAGGATACAGTGAAAAAGGAGGCCATTTGAAAACCAGTGCTGTGGGCGCCTTAATCTTGAACTTCCAGCCTCGAGAAGTATGAAAAAAATTTCTGTTGTTTAAGTCACCCGTTCTGTGGTCCATTGTTATGGCAAACCTACTGAACAAATACAGAACCCTACATTTTCATTTTGCATTTTATACTGGTCCTTGAAAATTATGTAGCCAGCTCTGACTTTTTAATAGATAAATCGGCTCTGGTTGTGGGTGATTCTAACCTAAAACTATGTATAGAAGGAGATCTAGAAAATATAGCTCCTAGCTTAGTCGTGTTGATCACTCAGCACTGGAGAACCTAAAGTGTCTTAGAAAAGCAAATGAATGCTATTCCACGCAATGACAATGATATTTGTGGAATGCTGATCACATATTTGGTACTTTTCTGGATACAGAGATGTGAATGAAAGTAAACATATGTACCCTAGTTCTTCTGAAATGAACTGCTGCTTGCTGATGCTTGTTCATGGTATAGAATTTGGCACACAAGCCGAACTTTGTCATAAGTGTTTGTAATTAAGATTGGATTTTGATGATGGTTTCCTTTGCTGTGCAAATTTTTTTTCGTTTGATGTAGTCTCATTTGTTTATTTTTTCTTTTGTTTCAAGAGATATGCCCAAGATTTTACTGCCTACGTTTTCTTCTAGGATTTTTATGGTTTCAAGTATAACATTTAAATCTTTGAATTTTTTGTAATCTATTTTGAAATTATTCTTGTGTGTGGCCTAAGGAGGTGGTCTAGTTCATTTTTCTACATGTATCTGTCCAATTTTCCCACCACCACTTATTGAATAAACTATCTTTAGCCCATTATGTGCTTACTTCTTCTATCAAATATCAATTGAATGTAAAGCTGTTGGTTTATTTCTGAGCTCTTTCTTTTGTTCCGTTGATCCCTGTGTCTGTTTTTAGGCAAGTACCATGCTCTTTTGGTTACTATGGCCTTATCGTATAGTTTGATATTAGGTAGCATGATTCTTCCAACTGTGTTCTTTTGGAATTCTTTATACGTACATCAGATTCTTAATGCAATCATCCCTAGGTATACATGGGGGATTGGTCCTAAGTCTCCCCCCACCTCAGACACCAAAATTCATGGATGCTCAAATGTTTTACATAAAATGGTGCAGTATTTGTATGTAAACTACAGACATCCTCCTGCATCCTTTAAATAACTTCTAGATTACTTATAACATCCACTACTATGTCAATGCTGTGTAAACAGTTGTTATGTGGAATTGTTTAGGGACCAACGACAAGAAAAAGTTCTGTACACATGCAGTACAGATACAGCCATTGTAGGCCTAACTACATAAGACACGTCAGCAGCTATATAACTTTCCCCCAGAGTATTTTAAATCCATGATTGGTTGACTCCAAATGCAAATGGATTTAAATTCAGATTCAGAACCTATTGCTATGGAGGGTTGTACGGTTGTAACTTCATTTATGTTTTTCCCTTTCCTTGTGAATTGGGTCATTATCCTATGAATTTTTTCGTATACTAGAAATTTGTTGAAAAATTGTGCAAAAGGGGCAGCCATAGATGCCCCCGTGGGGTGTTGTGCCGTCATCTCTGTTATCCCAGAGACAACTTTCAGCTGCTAGAAGCTGCTTGTTTCTCCAGGGTCAGAAGGTAGCCTGGTAACCACGTTCACTTTATAGCTTTCGTACATAGTGGGAGCTCTAACCATATTTATTAAGTGGGTAAGTAGTGATTCAGTTATTTTATTGTTATAACAAGAGAGTTTTGAATCAGTGTTACTATTTGTCTCCCAGATTTTTCCTCACTAAAATCTCTTTTAGTCATGCATTATTCCAGTTTTTAAAGAGGACAAAGTTGACATTCAAAAGGTTAATTGATCTGCCCTCTACTTCATGCCTGGTAAATGGTTAAACTGTTTTGAAACCAAATCCTAATTGAAGCTAAAAATCCACAATTTTTCTATTATAGAAGCAGAAAAAGTTGAAAAACTTCAGAAAAGACAACCCCAACCTTCATTTTCATACTATTTCAAAATTCAGGACAAATAAATGTGGCCACATCAAGTTACACCCATGCCATTGGTGGTTTGTCACATATTTACACTTAACCACAATTTGTGAGTCAGCATTTCTGATTGGCCCACTAATAAGCATTGTGATGTGAAGTGATTCTGTGCCTTGTTTTCATCTACATCTTGGGCAGTGATTTCATGGAGATACTACCCTCTGGGTTTAGCATTTAGCGTACTTGACTATTTGACTTGTACATTTGTTTATTAAATCAGACTTTTCAAAGAAAGTCTTAACTTTAAACGGGATAAATTTTCCTTAAAGGTTGTAAGTTTAAAAGTTCTTAACAATTAGTTCTCCTGGGTGTTTAAGTTCTGAAGGAAAAACATTAATTATTTGCAACAATTATTTAATAAACAATAAAGACTTATTTTTTAAAGTGGAAAGAATAGTTTCTTCTTATTAATTTTCTTTTTAAGAAGTATATAATTCAGGGTATTAATAGTACAGAACAAGTGGGTCTTTTAAAGATTTATTTTATGCAATTTCTTTAGAGGGAAAATATTATTCTCCTCTGTAAAGAAAGATGGGAGGCTGCTAGAATTTCTCTGGTCACTTGCCACTACCCTCTTTTTGAATTCTGCTCTTATATTTTCATAATTCTCAAACTAATCCTTCAAAGTCCACTTCAAGATCCATTTTCTCGGCAGATGGTCCCTAAATATGCCTGGCTACATTGGCCTTTTCTCTTCTCCAAACTTACAAAACTTTCCAATTAGACCATCGACAATTGATTGGCATGGGGCATGTTCTTTCTCCAGGGAAAAAGAGGAACAAAGACCATGCTCTTTCTGCTTTGTTGGTTCTCAGAGTGTAAAATAGTGTTGGTTGAACTGTACATGATGAATAAAAGAATCTCTAAAATATTCAAGCAGACTTTAGTTGGCAGAGGCAAGGACTGTCCCCACAGTGTTGAGGTGAGGTATAACTTCCTGCTTAGTGGTATTAATTTCCAGGTGGCATGGTTTGCAGGATGAAAAACCACCACAGCGGAATCACAGAGGGCTTTATGCTTGCTCAGGGGACTTGGGGATTCAAAAGGAAGTAAGAATCTATGTTGGAGACAAAGGGAGATGTTACTGACAGTAGTAATATAAGCAAATGGCACTTGTTATTTGTTAATCCTGTACAATTAACACTGACATGAGGAAAATATGGTTTGCAGGACTATAATGTAATCACAACATATCCCAGGAAATCATGTAGGATTTAACAGCAGGTGTGAAATTAACCAATGCTATTTTCATAAATGCTATAATTAACCCAGATTTCCAGGAAGGGGGTCTTTAAAGTTCTGTAGGATTCTCTGTAGTCATCCCACCTTATGCGTGTGCTCACGGAATAACGGGTGTGCCCTCAAACAGATTTTCTCCACGAGTGTTTGACTTGCTCCTAATTCTAGGCAAGGAGATAAGTATCAGAACCAGGTTCATTCATCTGTGGTTATTCCTCTTTGTTTCCCTATGATTTTAAAATGTGTGTAGCAGGTTTCTGTTAATGTTTAATTTTGCTTCCAGTAAAAACATTCCCTATATTTAACTTGGTTGTATTTGCCACTTACAAATGCAGAATTTATTATTATGTGCTTAAAGCAATCATTTAACACTGACATTTTAAGTATGACAATAATCCAAGTAATTGTCACCCATTCAGTTAACTGAAAATATCTTTACTTCCTGAGACAGCTAATTATAATTCAGTGTTACTATCTTTTAATTGTAGACATGTTTGTTTTTGTGTTTATTTTGGTTTAGGCTGTCTTCAAGGACATCCCTAGTCTCAAACTTGGCAATCTGCCCTTATTCTCTCTCTGCTGCTTTCTGAAAATAAATGGAAACACTATAGTAACAATCTTAAAGGAAAACAAGAGGGTTTATATTTTCATAAGCTTTGCTCATGACTTCAGGATGTTGGATACTGAATTATTTTTAAAGCAATCTGATGGGTTACTATATAAATGAGGGTTAATTTCCAAACATACTCAAAGATTCCAGAAGGTGATTTCCGATATCTCAGGTACTATTCTTCTGTGCGGATCTTCACCATGGGAGAAATGGGGTATTGCCCTTTTGGCTTCATTGACTTGGGTTCAAGTTTCCAGCATTTCTTGTACCTGACTTGGTCTTCTATTATGATTGCTTTACATGGGGATTATTTCACTGCCCCTTATTTTGAAAATCCCCTAAATTCAGGAATTTATGACTTTCTAGCTTAGTATTTTACGTTTCCATTCAAACTAATTCAGAGGGCAGTTAAATATTTTATTCACTTTTATCACACCGTATACTTCTTTTCATTTAATACAGTATACTCCTAACTTACCTACCGAGTGCTGTTATTATTATTTTTTTTTACAGAGTTGGATCTAGTAATTAATGTAGTCATTATAAGGAAGAGTACTAGAGGAAATGTTACAATTCACATAACAACATATTTTCACCGTATTTCTTTTCTAAACTTATTGTGTTTGCATGTCTGTGATTGTATCCAGAGAGATGCAATTCCAGTGCTGTGAATTGCTTTGGAAGACACACTCACACACACGCCCCTGTGGCTGGGAAAATGTTTTGTGGGACATCTCACGGCAACCCCTCTAAATGACACTTGCTGTTCATGATGTGGGCATTTCATTGTTACTCTGTCACCTACAAAAATATACAAACATGTGGCAGCAACCACAGTCCCAATGCCTAAATCAATATATAACTAATTATTTTTTCACCTCTGTCATTCAACTAAAAAGTGGTAGTGAATATTTAAAACAAAACTAGCAAAAGCTTAGGTTTTTTGTTTTTTTTTCCAATGACTTGAGTGACATCATCAAGGCAAGCATAATATGTTCCACCTCTTTATGGTATTTTTTAACTCACCTTAATTTTGTTTACTTAGTATATTTTTATTTAATGTCAATTCCTATTCTAGGTTTTCCAAAATTTTAGAAAATAAATGTATTAAATTGTCAGTATTGGTAAAGGATAATTTAAAATTGCAAATAATTTTAAAAGAAAAAGCCAAATACCAGTGGCCTACACAATAAGGAGTTTTATTTTTTCACATAGCAAGGACTAGGTAAGAAGGCAGCTGCTGCATTGTTTCAGCAGCTGAGCTCTGGAAGGATTCTGGCTCAGCTTCTCTGTGAATCTCTCTCTACACCTCACAGTTTCCAGAGCTCTAGATATCAAGGTCACTTTCAAAAACAGGAAGAAGGTCCAGGTAGGAGTGAGCTTCCTCTTTCTTTTATCTCTCCTATTAGGGAGATTATTAACATTCTCAAAGTTCCTTGAGCAGCCTTCTCCTTGAATCTCATTGTCAATGACTGAGTCACAAAGCCAGCCACTCAATTGCAAAGGGAGTTGAAGGAGGGAATGTGTAGATTTTTTTTTTTTTCCTCTATAGTTGGAGACAGATTGGAAAGTACTTCTGGGTAGCCAACTAATCATTGTTACTTGGTCCATGCAAATCTTACAATTATTTAATTAGCTATTTTTGTTGATTTACAGAAAAAAAGGTTTCCCCTCAACCCTCAAAAATGGTATATGCTGAATTCATATTAGGGTTTATATTAAACTTCTTTGGTCAAAATGACATCTTTATATAAATTTGCTCAAATTAAAAAGAAAAACAGCAGTGGATAGTGGTAGAAGGTAAAGAATACAACTGACCTATTGGCCTCGGGGATGATTCTTGACCCAGGGACTAGATCATTCTTTCTAGAACACTTTTCCCCATTGTCATAATCTGATGTGAAACCATAACTGATTCCATGTCATTTAGGTCTCATCACATGTCACCTACACACCAGTGGCCTTCCTTGTTCACCCAATAGTCACATGCTATCTCATTATGTATCCTGATTTGTTCTTTTCACAGCACAGTTTCTGATTATGATTTTGATTTTTAAAGTAAGCTGCATAAAAAGATACATTGGAGTTCCTCCCTGAGCACAGGGGAAGGGTTCTCTGATTTACCAGCTAATAGAAGAGGAAAAGACCAAGTACAGTTCACAGAAAATAGGCGCAAACAGCAAATGGATTGCCACTCTATACAACTCACTCAGGAGTGCCCTGCTAGATAGCAAGCAGGGAAAATTCTCCAGTGGATAGAGTTCTTCCTAATGCAACTATTTATCACCTTTTTGTTGAAAGTGAAGTAACCCAAGGTAAACATACAGAAGGACTCAAGGTAGAGACAAAGATCTTGTCTGGTTGGACAGGGTCCTAAAAGGGAAAAGATGAGAAAATATAGAATGAAGAATTTTGGGAAGAGGCATGTGTATTTACTTTTAAGTAGATACAAAGTGTGAAGATTTTTGTATTGCATGATAATACCCATAAGTGGCATCCACTCTGCAAGAGGCACTACACAAAAAAGAAGACAAAACTCAGCTATTTAACATAAGCCAGTCTCCATTGCTGACCACCTCAGTGCTGGCACAATGGACTCAGGATCCAAACAGGCATGCAGAAGAGATGGAAGTTACATATTGGCCTAACAAATTATACTTTCATTCACTGTGACTTAAATTACTTACTGCCAGCAAATATCCAGCCTGGCACCAACAGAAATAAATCCTGTCCTTGATATAGTACCATCCTCCAAGGAGATCAACCGGCCACTTGGTGGCAAGTTGACTACATAGGACTCTTTTCTCCTGGAAGAGGCAGCACTGTAGTCAACATATTTTTCAGACAACAGGTTTGCTTTTATTGCCAACTGAGTCATGGCCAGTATCAATATCTGAGGATTTATGGAGTGTTTATTAAGCTAGAATTCTGTGTAACATTGCTTAGAACAAGGACCTCACTGTACTTCAAAGAAGCTGCAGTCATGGGCACATGATCCACTAATCCTAACATTCCCCATCCACTATCCAGATGTTTCCAATCTGATAGACTGATGAAACATTCTCTTAAAAGTACAACTGAGATGCCAGCTTGAGAATGTTGTTCTGTAAGGCCAGGGCTCTATTGCTTCAGGTTGGAAGATACACCTTAAATCAGTGACCATGATATGGGGTGTCCCAATATGCAGAATATTGGGGAATAAAGAGCTGAAGTGGAAATGGCCTCGCTTATAATTACTCCAAGTGGACCACTGGAAGATTTGTGTTTTCTGACTTAAAAACTTAGATTTTATAATCCTAGCGACCCTGGTTTCCAGAAGAGGAACATTTTCATCAGGGAAAACACCTTTAAGCTGTAGCCACCACCAGGTCACATCAAGCTCCTCATGCATGGAGACTAGCAGGCAAGGAAAGGAGTCACCACAACAGGCAAGGTTAATTATCCCATAGCATCAATGGCAGGTGCTGGGGGCAGGGAAGAATAGGTTTGAACTTCAGGTGATCCATTTAGGGCACTTTCTGGTCTTCTCATGACCATCTTTAATTGTCTACCCTGAGAGAAGCATGCTATCTAGGAGTTCAGACCACTCTACCAGGCAAGCCATCTAGACCAGCAGAGGTGCTGGTGAGGGCGAGGGGAATTTGTGATGTCTAGTGGAGGAGGGTGATAGAGAGTTTCAACTGCAACCTGGAGGTCAACTGGAGCATCTCGCTGTAGTTGTCCTCACTAACCCTTCCCCATGAATCTTCCCAGAACACAAGACTGACCACGATCCTGGAGGAACTGCTCCTAGATGGCATGAGTTTACTATAGAAGCAAAAGGATCTGAGCAGCAGAAGATGTGGAGTGTGATGAATACTGTTGTGTTTCACCCAGACACCTCCTCAGGCTAATCCTGTATTGTTCAGTTCCTGGGAAGATTGGCCGCTAATGGCTCAGACCAGAATCCCTCTTTGACAACTCTCCTTGGCCCCAGGAAACACCCTCATCCAGACCCTCCCACAGGACAACTTGCAGTCCATGTCTGACTGATGTGGAAACACAAAGGCCTTGTCTCCTTGTCTCATTATGGGACAACTCTCAAGGGTTACTCCAATTCTAGATCATTAGCTAAGCTGTCTGTTACATTCTCTTTGTGGGTCAGGATTTCCTTCCGCTCAGTCCTCTTCCTTTATTTAGTATAGGTACAGCTCACAAGATCTCTTCTCTTGAGATGACGTTCTGCATGCAACCCTACTTCGCCGTGGAAGGCAACTACTTAGTAGGAGAAAACGAAACATTTCTGTAACTTATATTTTCCTTCCTGTTATAAACATCATTATGTTTTCAGATGTCCCTTTGGAAAAAAAATACTTTGGTCGTGCAAAAATTAAGAAACTACGATTTTTATATGTCAGAGCTCCAACGGATAAAAATAGCAAATTCCTTGAAATGTAGAAGTACACTGCGTGTACACTATCAGTCAGCAAAGTCTTGCAAGCTCTGAGAATAGTTTTGTTTCAGGATGATATCCTGAAATTATTATAACAGATGTTGCTTTCCTATAATGCTTTTATAATATATTTTAAAAACTCCTTTTAAAAATATGCAAAAGATCTTGTTAAGTGGCTCCTGTGGGTAAGGCCCATCTCAGCGGAGCGCATTGGACTCCCCACATCCTCCCTGACTGCCTTCTCTCCATCCCTCCAGGTCACTCTGCCCCGAGTCACTGTGGTTGCTCTGCTGTGCTTTGAACACACCAAGCACCCTCCTACCTCAGGGCCTTTGCACCTGCTGTTTCTGCTACCTGTACAAAAACTAAAATAAAAATATGCAGGCAAATTATTTATAAGAATGTCATTTCAATTGAACTTTGAAGATGTCAAACCATTTATAGAAATGGTCCATTGTTGAAATGTTTTATAGGATATTTACAATTTTTTAACTTAATGTCATAAAGACTTTCTAAAGATTTTTTATAAATAGTAAATTCACAGAAAATAGGTCAGTTTCTAATTACATCTCTCTCTAATTTTGATCATTATTTCTGACATTCCAGTTTGGTTTTACCAGGTGCATGATCTATGATTCCTTTGGAAATATGGGTCAAAGGTTAGATTTTTTTTTTTTTTCCCCAGGGGAAGTGGTTAGTTCAAGTAGATATCATGGAAGGTCAGTTTCCAGAAACACCCAAAGGTATTTGGCCATTTGTAGATGTTTGAATATGAGCATGCACATATGTGTACTGATACAGAGACTCAAAAAATTACTCGGGAAGAATTTAATTAGCTCTTTAATTTCTAGAATTCCTCAGACCTATCAACACAAATTACTTTTTGCAATAGGTGGCTGAATAAAACAACTCAGGATTTAATTGGAAAGAAAAAGAGTTAATATATTATGCCTTTTGTTTACTAAGTTATGAGGATATGCATCCTTCTATTTTTAGGTCTCTATTTTGTAGTTTTAAAAGAAGTTATGGATTAATAATTACTAAAATTTCTCTTGACATAATTGGAAGGATTTAAGTTTTATTTCTACAGCAAGAGCATTTCTCGGTAAGCAACCAGGGAGGAAAGAGTGAAGTTCATATTACTCTTAGAAAGAAAAATACTGTTATTATTGATGATAATAAAATAAATAATTCTATTAGTTCATCTTAATTGGGCAGCTATTATGAGACTAATATTACATTATCCTTTTGGTTTCTTTCTGAACATTTGGAATAGGTAGTATCTTATAGGTATTATCCTATTTTAGGAAGATTAAGTACTTTATTCATACTCAAGCAAGTTGTTATGGAGTTAATATTCAAACTGAGTATGTAATTTTGAAATATCAGACTTTGAAAACCATAATATACATTTTATATTCATTTCATATTATATATATCAAATATATGTGTATCTGCTATCGAATACTTCTAGATAAAGCTCGTTCTTTATGTTATATTCATTTTTCAGTTCAATTCAATTCAATTCAGTTGAAACAAATCTTCCTGAACAATAACTAGTAAGACCTGCTCGTTGCTCCAGACAGCAGACAGAAAGGACAGGGGTAACACCCTTAGGTTTCTTGTCAACGTTTGGTCATTATTTTCTCCTAATTTGTACTCATCTTCATTTTAACTTGATTTCTATCTGAATTAGACTGCTGTGTTGGGGTGAGATGATATGAGACACAATATATTTACTGTGTGCCCATATTTTGTGAAAAAAGGCAAAATTGAACTTACAACAAAAACAGAGTATTATGGTTCTTTTAATGGTTGTTCATAGTTTAACAACCTCCTGTTTAAATTCTTTTATACAGTGCAAATATATATATTTTTCTCTCCTATTTTCAACACACCTGGTATTCTGAATTATTTGGGTTGCATTTCCATTTCTTACTGCAAAAAGACTCTTTATCTAATAGACACTATTGAAACTATGGTTTTAAGAAAGGTACAGAGAAGCCAAAATTACATCTTTTTATTTAAATGTCTGATCCACCCATAGATGCCATTAGAAGAATCACAATGTGATTTCTTCAATTAGGATGTGTTTTTCTATTGTCTACAATAGTGGAATCAAAACCAGAAGCCAATTCTGTGATTTGAAATTTGTCTTTAGTGACTTCCCAGCTTTGTCCTCCTTTGAAAGCGGCCAACTCCTTCCTTGGACTCTGATATGCTCTCTTGTCTAATCATAATAACTTGAAGAGGTAGACATTACAATCTCTTCTTATTTTTAGAGAAAACATGTGAGGCCCAGGGATTAGATAATTTGAAAACTATCACAAAACCACAAAATAGAAAAGCAAGGACTTAAACCGGGCTGTCTGCTCTCAGCCTGTGTGGAGTCCTGCCTGTCCTCACCCGGGGTCGCAGGCAGCCTGACAAGTCCTGAAGGCTCCTGATGACATTCTTATGCCTTCAGCAGTGAAGCTTTTTTTTTTTTAACTTATGCCACTTTGCTTATGCATTATTATGCAGCTCATCAACGCAATTGTGTTCAAAGCTAAATGCTTTACATTTTTGTTCCAATTATTAATAAACTTCTATTATGCATAATTTGCCATTTTAACTTAAGAAGTGCTTTGTAAACATTTAAACTAATTAAGCCAGACAAATACCGAAAAGGTAAATGTTCTCCTTTTTGCTAACAATTCATTTGCAATGGCAAATGACTTCCTACAGCCAAAAGGAAAGCTTCAATAATAATTGTGACGAAACTCGTACATTTCTGCTTCTCGATCCTGTGTCATTGCTCAGAGACACTAGGTATCCATACATCTTAATTATCATGAAGCACCAGCAAGCTATATAGTTCCTCATTCTTGACCCTAAAAGAATTCTCTTAGAAAAATACATGCATTCTAATGTCGCATACAGTATTTATTATCATAGAGTATTAAAGAAAATGTTATTCTTAAATGGCAAAAATTGGTGTTCTAAAACAGAAACATGTATATATTGAATAAAATACATTATTTCGGAAAGACAAATTTGCCTTCCTTGCCTCCAAGTGGTGATTTTGTTTTCGAAGTTTGATTTCATATTCTGTTTCTACTGTGGGATACATTTTGCCTGTCCCTCCCCCCCTCCCAGTCTTCTCACTCCCATTCAGAGACCATCATTGGAAATAACAGCCTAAAGAGTTTGGGAGTCTCTTTGGACTCCTTCAGCATACTTCAATCTCTGTTTTCTCATTAGAACATTCACACTTTTGTGCCTCAGTGGGAATGATCAATTATTTCAATGTCAGTAGTGATAATATTACCCCTAAGATTTAGCAATTTTCAAAGATCTTTTAACTTAATTAGAGGCATTTGTTGTAAATTGAATTAAACCTGTTAAAAGTGCAATGTGTTATATTAAAAGTAAAATACCCAAATTGGCCATGGAGACATAATTTTAAGGAAAAAATCTACTTAAAAATGTTAACATCAAGATAAACTTACGAAGTTTTCCTTTCCATAAAGTTTTCTAAAAATTGAAAGAATCAGTAACAATTTTGTATAAAACATTTTGGTAAATATGTTTGTATACTTTTGTAAAAGTTGTTCCCCCCAATACTTAAAACCATGACAAAGCAATAGCAGATTTGAGCATTTTAATAACTTTGGTAAAAAATAAGACATGCCATTTCTACTCCCTCTATATATTAATCCAATAATCAGCACATGCTTATAGTATTATAATAACTATTTTTTTATCAATGATCTTTCTTTCTAAATAAGCATTTCCTTATCTTGACATATTTTCACCTCATCTTCTTTCTCTTCTCTTTTTTTTATATCCTATTCCGAGGATATGATTATTGACTTCTTTCTTTTCTTTTCTTTTCTTTTTTTTAATAGAGAGAGAGGGAAAGAGAGGCAGGGAGAGTGAAAGAAACATTGATATGAGAGAGAAACATCAATCCATTGCCTCTCACATGTGCCTGGACCAGGACTGAATCACAACCTAGGCATGTCCCCTGACTGGTAATCCAATTCACAGCCTTTCTGTTTATGGGAGGATGCTCCAACCAACTGAGCCACACCAGCCAGTGCTGGGCTTCTTTTCTTTAAACATGCTATCACGATGTATTTGCCCAAAGATTTCCTACGAGCCAAATTACTTAATTGCATACCACTGTGCTCTTATGAGACATTTTTCAGTTGCTATTTAGAAAATCTTAATGGTAGTTTTCTAAATTCTTAAGCACTAAACAAATAAGTTGGATTGGACTGTATGAATATTGATTGAAATGGGTAAGTTAAAGGTATAGAACCTCTGACTGAAGCAGATCATAGTTTTTACTTAAATCATTTAGAAACATTATTTATCTAACAAATGCTTGTTTTTTTGTTATTTTTTATTGTTGTTCAAGAACAGTTGTCTCCATTTTTACCCCACCATGCCCCCCGGCCCCACCCATCCCCACTTCCCACCCTCAAACCTACCCCCCTTTTGGCTTTATGTGTCCTTTATACATGTTCATTGATGGCCCTTCCCCTATTTTCCCCCGTTATCCCTCTCCCCCATTCCCTCTAGTTACCATTAGTTTGTTCTTTATTTCAATGTATCTGGTTATATTTTGCTTGCTTGTTTGTTTTGTTGATTAGGTTCCACTTATAGGTCAGATCATATGGTATTTATCTTTTACTACCTGGCTTATTTCACTTAGTATAATGCTCTCCAGTTCCATCCATGTTGTTGCAAATGGTAGGAGCTCCCTCTTTCTGATGCATAGTATTCCATTGTGTTAATTTACTACAGTTTTTTTTTTTTTATCCATTCACTTACTAATGGACACTTAGGTTGCTTCCAGCACTTGGCTATTGTAAATTGTGCTGCTATGAACATTGGGGTGCATAGGTTCTTTTGGATTGGTGTTTCAGGCCTCTTAGGGTATAATCCCAGCAGTGGAATTGCTGGGTCAAAGTTCAGTTCCATTTTTAGTTTTCTGAGGAAATTCCATACTGTTTTCCACAGTGGCTGCACCAGTCTGTATTCCCACCAACAGTGTACTAAGGTTCCTTTTCTCCACAACCTCGCCTGCACTTGTTGTTTGTTGATTTGTTTATGATAGTCATTCTGATTGACGTGAGGTGGTATCTCATTGTGGTTTTAATTTGCATCTCTCTGATGACTAGTAATGCTGAGCATCTTTTCATATGTCTCTGGGACCTCTTTGCCTGTATACAAATTTTAAAGACTTTTTCAGAGAGAGAGAGGAAGGGAGGTAGGGTGGTAGGGAGAGGCAGATAGGGGGAGAGAGAGAGAGAAAAACATTGATGTGACAGAAATATTGATCAGTTGCTTCCTGAGTGTGCCTGGATGGAGGACTAAACCCGTATCTTGGGCATGTGTCCTACCAGGAATGGAACCCATGAACTTCGGGTTTATAGGATGACTCTCAAACCAACTGCGCCACATTGGACAGAGCATAACTTTGAATTTTTAAAAAAAATTATTCTTATTATACTATATAGAAATCTCATTTGATTTCAGGTCTCTATAAGAATTGGGCATGGAAGGGGGATATGTGTATGTATGTGAATGTGGCTGAAGTTCAGAGCAATAGGCTTTATGTAAGAGCTGAATACTGGATGACCGCACCATTCTTCTCACCCTCTGGCAGTTCACCCCATGAGCAGTGGAGGAGCCGTAGGCATGAACTGAAGAGTAGCTGCTGGCCTCAATGTGATTTTGCAATGATCTGTGTGCTCTATGGCTTCCTTCATAACCAACAAATCCATTCTCTCTATACGTATTACACACCCGAGTGGCAGAGGCCGTTTATTATCCTTCTGATGGTCACACTCTGTACGTAACCAAGAAAGATTACAGAGAAAAGGAAGAACAGTTGGATTGTGGGTGAAGGTCTCGCACAATGGCACTGCCTTTTATAATAACCCTTGCATGTATATGACAACAGAAAACGTGCTTTCTTTCAAGACAGTTTTGAAACTCAGATGCAGAATTTTCTTTTGAATGGAATATACGATAGGAACAATATATGGAGAGTTAGTCGTGAGTAAAATTCTGTATCAGCACACATTTAGATGGATTAAGAGGAAAGGACTGTCACTGCCATATTTTCTTTTCAGGTGGGATTTATTTATAAGGCTATACCTAACTAGCTTTTTTCAATGAATGAGCTTTCAATATTTCCTTCATTTGGCATCATCTAGTATCAGCTAATTCTTTTATTAATTTCTAACTTTGCAGTATATATTTTTTAAACCTGAAATGATCAATTCCAAGGTTTTCCTAATTCTTTGAAGCCAGATGCTCTAGTTACTATTGTTAAACAAATACAAATAAATATTGAGTTGTGTTGACTAGGTACGAGATAACTGAATATTTTGAGTTATTATAAATTGTAAATAGCACACAGCGAAATTCTCGTGTTACTTGTGCTAAATTAAATGTCCCATAAATAAATATTTGTATCTGAATGTGTGTGGGAAACATTTTACCAGTGAAACTAATGGTAAAAGCATGGCTTTATAGTGGGTTCTGCGCATAAACATTGAAACTGCTAGTCATTGATGTCAATGGATATGAAAAGAGCAGGAAATTTCCAAAGGTCAAAGAAGCTACTGTCTTTTCTGTTTTGCATCATTTGAGATTTTCCAGTTTTTTGCAAACAACACAATGCTAAATCTGTATTTGATTTTCTCTTCTCTTTGAAGAGGCAAAACAGTGACAGAATAATTAACTGAAGAGGAGATCATGCACAGAATATTTTGCTTTAGCAATACAGAAAGTTCTGGGTTTCATTTCACACGATGGTAAACGTAGTTAGGTACTCTGGAATCCCTCCATAAGACAGTCACTCCCCTGACTATATTGCTATTGGTAAACCAAAGCCTCTGTGGGGCCTGTTTCCTGTGTAACTGTTCCTCATTTAGTTAATTGAAAAGCATGTTCAGTACAAAGACTGCACGTAGTTTTCCATTAGATGATGCTCTACACCTTAATGCAAAATACACACAGGAACAACAAAAAGAAAGAAAGGCTCGATGTCAAGTTTGGTGCCTCTTTAGTCCTGTGCAGGCGAAAACGCTCATGTTCTGGATTGAAATTCTATGGGGAAAAGTGAGTTTACTTTTTTAATTTTTAACTTTCTGTTGTTCGTTTTTTCTTCCCCCTACCAAAGACTCTTGTTTCTTTAATTTTTTTTTTTAGATTTAATTTGTTTATTTTTAGAGAGAGGGGAAAGAAAGAGAAAGAGAGGGAGAGAAACATCAATATGTGGTTGCCTCTTGTGCTCCTGCTACTGGGATCTGGCCTGCAACCCAGGCATGTGCCCTGACTGGGAATTGAAGCGAAAACCCTTTGGTTTGTAGGCCCCTTGCTCAATCCACTGAGCCACACCAGCCAGGGCTCTTGTTTCTTTAATTTATCTTCTCTTTCTCACGGTACAATTTTCATTGTATCTTCAGAAAGAGAGAGAGAGATGAGCTTTTACATGTAAAATCTGTCTATATGAATGTCTATAAATTCCATTTCTGTTATGTTCTTCCATTGTCTCCACCTGCTATGGTTAGTCACTAAGTCACTGAACTACTTACTAAGGTACTAGCTTCTCCATTGGAAATATATTTATCATCAGGACTATTTTTGGTAGAAATTTACCTAATTATTCTACAATGTCTTTTAAGAACAGATTTAGAAGAGTTAATTCAGGAATTTGGAGCCTACTTATTATAAAGATTGATTACTACTCTAATAAAACATTTTTATTAAATTGATAATGGTATATACTGACACTATTTATAGTTTTAATTAAATAACAAATATATGCTTATCTATGTTTATATTCCTTTAAGAATGAAAGGAACCATATCACCTTTTAGACAGGTCTCTTCACTTCTTGAGCTTGATGGAAGGCCATCCTATTTCAAAGTAACTTTGGTAAATATTGGGAGGGGAGAAAGAGGGATAAGCAACAGATTGTGTATTTATTATCTTGTGACGATAGCACAGGGTGAGCACTTTTCAAAGGGTTTTACATCTGTGAACTTAGTTATTATACTGAGCCTGGGATATGGGTGTTATTATCATGGTCCTTTTTTATATAAGCAAACTAAGGCATGAAGAGGAATTATACCCAAGCACTCAGGTTCCAGAGCTTGTACTATTAGTCACTGAGCTGTGGTAACTCTAGTGTATATTCTCTGAACAAATTCTTGGGACTCTGACTCTACAGTTATGTTCAGATGGACTTTTTATTTTCTCTCCTGCAAATAACTAATTTTAGAAACTTTGTAAACATCTCTTGCTCTCAATGATAAATCTGGAGGCAACCAGAGATAAATCAGAATGCCTTGTATATTTAGTTTCAACAGAAAATGTCAGGATTGTGTTAGGAAGTAAGAGATCGTTTAAGTTTTAAATTTATATAGGTTTTGGTCAAAAAGTTCATTTGATTTTTTCCACACAAGGGCTCTAGTAGCGCATAGTTGTCTTTTATTTCATTTGAAATAATTTTGTGAGATTGTATTGCAACAGCTATCATATTAGTGTGCATTAAAAAAAGAAAAAACTTACCAAAATGGGTGAAGTTTTGTGTAGCCATTTTAATATTGAAGATGGAAGAAAATATGCAACATTTTCAGCATATTATGCTTTACTATTTTGAGAAACGTAAATATGCAACTGAAATGCAAAAAAATAAAAAGATTTGTGCATTTCATGGAGAAGGTTCTGTGACGGATCAAATGTGTCAAAAGTGGTTTGCAAAGATTTTGACTGTCTAGTTCAGTAGTGTTAACCAATCTCTACGACATTTATATTGCAAATCTGAAACTCTATACCATTAAAAAAAAAAAAAAAACTTGCTATTTCTGCTCTTCCCACCTTCTGGCAATTACTATTCTTCATTCCACCCATAATGCATGAGAGTTCCAATTTTTCCACATCCTCATCAACACTTGTTAATTTTTTGGCTTTTAAAAAATGTGTATAGTAGCCATCTTAACTGGTGTCAGGAGATACCTCATTGTGGTTTTGATTCGTGTTTCTGTATCCATGATTCTTTCTGCCCCCTTTAGTCACCCATTATAACAAAAATAAACATAGAGTCCTACGTCCTTAAGAAATTGTTTCATTTTATTTTACTTGTACAAGGTCTATTATTATTCTCAAAATATTTTACTTTTCATTGCACATTAAGGCCAGAACTTATCTTTTATTTCTTTGTTTGTAGCTGTTCCTCAGTTGCTGGGTCTGGAGAATTCCTCAAGCATCTCCATTTTACACTGGCATCAGTGTTTTCAGAACTGCAATTAGCTCAATGGCGAAGCCAGGGCTTCTGGTACATTATTCTGCTGATGGCTTCTCTCTGGTTCCTGAGGCTCTACCTGCATTACCTTAGCCAGTGGCTTTTCCTCCAGGCCATTTCAACTCCTGTTACAAAGTGAGTGCTTTTCCCTGAGCGTGAAAGGAATGCGTTTTCATCTTGATAGGCCAAGTGAAAGTACAAAATTCCTCTCCCCTCCATTTACCGTAAGACCTAAAATGCAAGTATAATTTGAAAAGACAAAAAGTGTTTTTATCTAAAAGCAGAAGTGTCTGTTACAATTACATTCACATCTTATGGCCCTGTATATACAAAAACATAACTGGTACATCAATATATATTTAAATTTTAGCAGATTCAAATATGTTCTAATCTCTGAGCAAAATCCAAAAGGAGTTTAGCAACAATATATTATTCTATTTTGATTTTATCAGAGTGACTTAGGCTAAAGGTATTTTACAAGTAATGTAAGTATGATTTATCACCTATACTCAGAGAAGCAAAGATTGCTTCTTCTGCAAAATGATTGAATTCAAACAATTACCAAACTCAAGCCCAGGCAGCTATCTGAGCCATTATCCTCTGGGAAAAGATGATACTTTAAAGGTTATCTCTCCATAAACACGATTCCATAGACACTATAGGTATACAAATAGATATCAATACTAGTAAAATTTATTTTCTCAAATGTGGATGATACAGATAAAAATAAAGATGCATGTATATTTTCAATTAAGAAGATCAATGTGGTGAAAACCAGGAGTAGGGCTGGGTAGAGGGGGGAAGGGAGGGAAAATGGGAGACATCTGTAATAGTGTCAAAATTTTTAAAAAATATAATGAAAAAGACTACAAACAACTCTGAGACACTATGAAAAAGAGTGTATCATCTGTTACTCATCTATTATAATAGATGATATGTATATCATCTATTTACACATATATAGTAGTTTTTTATTTTTTAAAAACTTGAATAAGAAGTATCTGAATATTATAGAATATGCGAATTTATATACACTAAATAACTGTATCTTCAAGGGAAATTTTTATATTGATATTATATTCCTTCTCTTCTTTCTTCTTTATTTCTTTCTTTTGTGTGAGAATTTCCAAAGCAGAAATAATAAATGTTGTATGCTTGACCTAGTTACTTTTTGCTATTTACTCTTTCACTTCTTCAATAGAAAAGGAAGCTCTATCTTATTGGTGGTTAATGAAATAAAATGGCAAAAAATATCTTGACAGCTCAGCATATTCAATTTCTTAAGCAATGCTATAAGTTATTTTACTGGCTGTTGTCTGTGTCCACCAGCTTAAATCATATATTAGCTCCACATCACAATGTAGTTGTGAGCCATGATGACAACTGTAGCAACAATAAGAATATCTTCTGCTCTTACTCGATTTTAAGTTCTTTGCTAAAAAAAATGTACACACTTTACTTGATATTCACAATCGCACAAGAACAAAGCATAAAACTTCCTTAAAGCAAAGATTAGGAGTGGATAAATGAAGAACTCTTTTTAGTAGACAGCTGATGTGGACAGTTTAGACTTGTTAGTAGAAACCACAAGTGGGATTAACTGCAAAACAGCTTTATAAAGGCCGCAATGCAATAGAGGGAATACCTCGAGTGCAATGAAGTCTCACCTTGTATAGAAAGAAGGTGCCAAAGCCTGGTCTAGGCCACTGGAATTACTGGGCTCAGCATGGATTTAAACCTTAGGTCCTTAGGTTGTGCCAAGCTGCTTCTTTCAGAACAACTAATAAATTTGACAGTTTTCTTGTTAATGGCATTGTTATTGTTGTATTTAGCAGTCTATCTAGAGAAACCACAAGAAAAACTCTTGAAGAATTTTTAGATTTACTTATACATCTAATTTGTTAGCAGTGGTCCTGTTAGTAAGTCTGCTAGTCTATTTTTCATTTCAAATAACCTACCAGTGAGTATGTGTGAACTACAGGAAAGTTCTTAGTCTGAATTATCTGCCCCGATAAAATTGATATCTTTTCTATGGTTGCTTACACAAGAACAATGAACACGATAGAATATGCCTTTTTCTTGAAAGTCAGCTGTTAAGGTGGAACTAAGCGGTCAGAAAAAGATGAAAAATCCTAGGACTTTATTTTAGAGTACCAGTAAGTTTCAAGCTTTCTATATTAAAAAATGAAACAAAGCATGTATCTTTTAGCGTTTTCTGTACCTGGCATTTTGTATAATTCCTCTAGCACACGTTTGTTTTGTTTTCCACAGATTCCATTTTTATGCTCTCACGGTGGAACTTTGCTACCCACCTTCATCACTTCGTATCACAGAAGAGTTGCTTGTGGTGGTGGCAGGGCCTTTAATGCTGAACGTGATGATACTTCCTTTGGTTCTAATCAGATGGGGCTGTCAGCTGCTGTTTGCCTACTGCCCTGATGTCTTGTCAAAGTTAATCATTACCATGGGGTTATGGACAGTTCTAGACCCATTGGCAGTGCTTATAGTGGATACTGTCCTGGGGGTAAGTCAAGTAAAATAATTGGGATATGAGTTCTTGACATAGAATTTAGCTTTAACGCATAAATCAGTTGACGGGGGCCGTTTCAATAATCATGCCCAATTCAAGATCTGCCTTAAAGTGAAGTTTTTAAGTTTTTCCTCATAATAAAATTTATGGGTGTCTAATATAATCAATTTAAGTATAATTTTAACTATCTTAAATTAAACCTTACTAAATAAGCAAGAAATAACATTGGAGATTAAATCCAAGCTAGTTGGCACATTTTCAAAGAAGCTTTATTTTGTAACTCTTTTTGGTAACTGTTTTTAATATTATGGATTTTCAGAGCAAAACTTTAGAAAAAAGTAGTTCTTTTAATTGTTTAGGATATTTGCTTTAGGACATAATGCTTACTCTTCTGCAATAAATATACTGAAGAAGAATAAAAGCTTTTTAAACATTCCTAAGTAATAACAATTTTAAAATTTCTACTCTATAGGCATTTATTTTGACTTTTAGATTTTTATGAGATGACAAAAACTTTCACCTTGGAATAAATAGTATAAGGATTTCATGTTTATGAATGATGAACTGGAGTACAAGATGATATATAAATGATAATAATGATTCTAATATTTGAAGAGCATTTTTGCATTTTTCAAGCACCTTGACATAATTTATTTGATTACATACGTATAATACCAGTGTAAGCTGGTGGGGCACATATTTTCTGACTCTACATCTAAAGGCTGTAGATGAGAAGAATTGCATGGTTTGCCACCGGCTCGATAGCCAGCACACACCACAACAGGACTAGAACCCAGATTTGTGAATTCCAAGGCTGGAGTTTTTTCGTTAAAATCTCTACTTCAAAGTTTGAATCAATATATTGTTTTGCAAAAACAAATGTATGTTACTCCTGATGATGATTATTTGATTACAATAAAATATTTAATTTACTAAGGAATGTTGGGACTATAATTTCAGGCCAAATTAATGTAAATATTAATGTAAATTTACTACCACATCCAAATCTCTTGTTGCTTCGAATTTGCAAGGACTAGGATTTCCTGGTGAGTGTTACTGGTTGGTAGGTCTAGAATAGGGCCCAAGAATTTGCATTTCTAACAAGATCCCAGATGATACTGACACTGTTGTTGGTCCAGAGACCACAGATTCCAAAATATTGACATCATAGGAAAGATCTGGCAAGTATGCTGGGAAGATCTTGGAATGCCAATATAGCTTGGAAGGGCCAAGGCCCCAGCAAGGCGAGGTTAAATGAGGAAGCTTTACTGTCCTGCCTATTAAGCACCGTACAAAACCTGACATTTATTTACTTTATCTAGTTTCATTGATGTTGGCAAAAGCTCTATATCAGATTATCAAACCCAAAATTAAAGATACTAACAAATAATGGAATGACTCAAACCAAAAAAACACTGTGATTTGGAGTCATCAAATTTTGAAGCCATTTCAATGGGCAAAAAGAAATCTGAATTTTAATTAAATTTTTGCATTGTAGATCTGGCTATGAAATATAGCTCCAAGCAAGGGAGCAGATGGATACTATAAATAAATCAATATGATCAAATATTCATTTATAAAATTATTTTAATTTATGCGTAAAATTCCATAATGAGTATATTTCTCCTTTTAACAAGAAAATAAAATGTTTTACAACTGAGATATATCGACTATATCCATTGTGCCAAACGGATCACAGTGCTGAGATGTTTTGATGGACTCTACTTGTTACCTGTATTTTGAATGGATTCTACTATTAATAGTGTGCTTTTAGAATTAAAGACCAAATTGCTTCCAAGCCACATTCATGAAGGCCTTGTCTTGGGTGCCATGCTAAGCCACTAGGATCAGCAAAGCCAGGTGCTATTTGTATTTCTATCTACTTTTGCTGTCTTTAAAAGCATTTAAAGCTGCATATAATCTATAGATCAGCAGCACTGGAGACATACTTGGACCCTCCAACAGTTCATTAAAATGTGTACTTTACTGTGCTTTCCAGTAATTTACCAGCATGTTGAACTTTGAGAAGTACTGCTCTAAAGCAGTGATTCACAAAGTGAGGTCGCTGAACGAACAGAAGTAATTTCACCTGGAACTTCATAGAAATGCAAAATCTCAGTCCCTGACCAACTTTTCTGAATCAAAAACTCGGGAAAGGGGCCCAGCATCTGGGAAGGGGCTATGTATTTTAACCAGCTCAGGATCACTTAAGTTTGACCCAGGTCAGCCAGCCAAAACAGATACCACCTAATTTTATTGATAATTTTCTTCTGAATTAATTTCTCTCATGGCAATCTAAAAGCTTTTGTCTAACTTTATTCACTGTTTTGTCTCTAGAAGTTAATGATACATAGTAGGCACTCAATGCGATACATGTGGGTTAAATAAATGATTCGAATCTATTGATTAGGTTATTTTATTAACATCGAACATATGTCATTATTTTTGTTTGTTTCACTGATGAATCCCATGCCTATTTCTTAACCTTTAAAAATAGCAGAAAGGTATGATGTGGAATAGGAGAGGTGCGTGACGATCCTTGCAGATCTGCTGCCTAAAGTCTTAGTGACAGACTCAAAATTTTGTGAGGTAGACCAATTAACAAATACAGATGTAAAAAGAAAGTTGTGTCGATGTGGTGAGAAAGCAGTAACTGCAAGTAGGAGCATCTAAATTCTAGTCACTGCTCAATCACTAAAGGATATTTCGGTGTAGGAAAAATACAGATTAACCTCTCTAGGCTTCTGTTTTAACCTATTCATATGTGATTTGTATCAGCTAGTTTTGAACATCCCCTTTTAAGCTATTTTTACATAATCGTCAGTTTAAAAAGTAAAGAAATTCTTTCTTCTCTCTTACATTGCAGAAAAAGTATCATATTTTACATTTATATTGTATATTCCACTTGATATCATAAGAGTCATAATTAAATAACATTCGTTTTTTATAAAACTTAAATGTCAAAGATGTCATATGGCAATGCTTTCATTTCATAGCTTTTTATATTTGTTTTAAAGACCTCATTGCCTTGAATTTATTTCAAACCCAACCTAGAATTTGTTTTTTTCTTGCCTAAAATAAGGACTTATTGTTAAATTGACCTAATGTAAACTTTGGTTTTCATGCCCATATTAAATAGCCTATTAACATTTTCTATAAGTTTCTAAAATAAGCCATCCATTTCGTGCATAGCAGAAATTAAGTTCCTCTCAAATCTGCTACAGAGAGGAATCTTTCTATCACCATATTTAATTTCTCCATATCTTGTGTTCATTAAATTCAGAAGGTAATAGTACATAAATAAAAGATGGCTTTTACTTTATGAATTGTATATACAGTGCACGTATTTAAAGGCTTACAGGGAAAATGAGAAACTCTTGGTAAACTAGCCATGCACACCCAGTCTTTCTTCCTTTCCTTTGTGGCAGCTGAAGATCTGGTGATCTTCAGTACCTTGAAAATTTTACATAAAAACACATTATGGTTTCATATGGCTTTTGTGTATTTAAATTAATCTAACTTGATGATCAGTGCTTTCATACTTATTTTTTTTTAATTTATATTTTATTTTGTCAGCGGCTTACACGTAATGGGCAGGAGACTCCTGTGGCTGATGCAGCAAAACTGTACTGGGCATTTGTAAGAACCACGCAATCAGGAATTCTCGGGGCATTGCTCACGGTGCTAATTTACATTATCCTGTTCATCATTTCTTCTTTGATTTTATATTTGTATTGTCTCAGGTAAGGTGCTTCAATATTTTGGTTCTTTCTTCGTTAAACTTCCAGTCTTGTTGTGATACGGTTAGGCTAAAGCAGAGAAGATGACTAAGGTAGAAATCTTAATTGTATGTAACCACTATTATAAAGACCAGCCAGGAATTTTTTGACTTTTAAGGAAATTGGTTGTTTCTGTCATAATAGAGGTACCTAATTTTGCTGTAAATTTTTTGCTCTACACTTGTTTCTTCACACCAGGGACCAACAGAAAATAAGGAGTAATCTCTTGATATCCAATGATATTCTGGAAAATATTTTGAGAAGCTTGTCTAAAATTTTCTTTTTCTCCTCCTTCCAACCCACTTTATTTCCACTCTTCCACCCCTGGCAAAATCACTAGTAGAGAAATCATTCTTCAGCTTTGATCCTGAATATTACAGAGTTTAGCTTGCCAGGTCATTAGTATAGCAAGCAATATATGTTCTGAAGAAAGGCAAGAAAAATAACAACTGCAAAGCAGTATAAAAAATATTAGGAAGTCTTTTCATGCTGTTGATGGTTCTTTTGCTGTGCAGAAGCTTTTTGGTTTGATGTAGTCCCACTTGTCCAATTTTGATTTTGTTGTCTGTATATTTTTATAAAGATATTATTTATTTATTTTTAGATGGAGGGGTAGGGAGAGAGAAAGAGAGGAAAGGAAACATCGATGAGCGAGAGAAACATTGATTGGTTGCCTCTTGCACACCTGCAACCCAGCATGTGCCCTGACCGGGACTGGTTCGCAGGCCGGCACTCAATCCACTGAGCCACACTGGCCAGGGCTGAAGTCCTTTTCGATTCTCCCATTCTCCTTGTTAAAAACAACTTTTTCCTCTATCCTTCTGTAGTGTTTATATTTTTATTTAGTTAACAAACATTTCTTTACCACTAGCCTTGTGTTACAAATAAAGGATTCAGTGATGTATATGAAAACATCATTCAGTTGCCTCTCGCACATGTCCCAACTGGGGACGGCTCAGAACCCAAGCATGTGGCCTGCTGGGGAATCCAAGCAGCGACATTTTGCTTTGCAGGATGACACTCAACCAACTGAGCCACACCGGTCAGGGCTGTTATCTGTACCTTTTTTTTTTTTTAAAGATTTTATTTATTTATTTTTAGAGAGAAGGGAAGGGAAGGAGGAAGGGAGGGAGAAAAACGTCGATGTGCAAGAGATACATTGATTGGTTGCCTCTCGCATTCCCCCTATGGGGGACCTGGACTGCAATCTAGGCATATGCCCTTACTGGGAATTGAATCTATGACGTTTGGGTTTGCAGGCCGGTACTCAATCTACTGAGCCACACCAGCCAGGGCTGTATGTACTTCTTAAAAGCTATTTTTATATCCATGAAATGATTGCAAATACTAATGTCATGAAGCTTTCCCGCTATGACCTCTTACAGCAATGTTAGAGTTTGAGGTCTCACATTTAAGTCTTTAATCCATTTCACGCACACACACACACACACACACACACATACATATATGAGGGGGGACCCTCCAAAAAAACAGAATTATTCTGGAGGGTGGGCCTTTGTAGTACAGGCTTCTTCTTCTAGGTAAGTGTTCTAGGAACCCATCTGTATCAGTGTACTAGCTGGTGTTGTTGTGAGAGGCTGTATTCAGCTTCAGTGAATTTTTTTGAAGATTCCTTCAACGTATTTACCCATTTAATTATGTGTAATTTACAAGTGCATCTGCCCACACCGCACTGAGTATTCAGCAGTTTTTGACCCAAAATGCCGTAACCCCTTGCCCCACCCTCCCTATTCATCCAATCTCTCTCCTAGTGACTTATTTTTTTGTTCCTCTGGATGAAAAATGTCCTAAAAAATAATGTTTTGCTGATGTGGAAGAGGTGAAACAAAAAAATGGCAGGAGCACTTCAAAGGCATCAAAATTGACAAGTTCCAAACTCTTTTGAACAGTGTTAAAAACATGTTGATAAGTGTATTGCATCAAATGAAGAGTACTTTGAAGGTGACTGAAGTTTAAACATGTAAGAATAAATACACAATTTTTTATAAATTTTGTTTTTTTGGGTCCTCCTTCATATGAAAATTCTAAAGAAGAAAAGAATATTGAAAATGCCTAAGCAAGGGAGAATAATTGATTTTGCAAGGTTTCTGAAGACACAAGTTAGAGCACATGTGGAGACAAACCTCGGTTTAGGAGAAATATCTCGCTTCTTGATGTAATAGGGAAAGAGACAATGGTGAACGCAAGTGCGTGGAGGTTCTCAGCAGGGTGCTGTTGGAGTTCACGTGTGCTTGCTAACCATTATTATATCTGTGTAATGGGAAGCGAACTCACTCCTCAGTTCTTCCTTCAGTAGATTGAAGGGGCACTTACCTCAGTAACATGGTGGTAGTAAAATAGTCATTCTTTGGGGGATACATGCTATTTAGGTGCAGGCTTGCTTTATATTTTTGACATGTCATAAGCACTGCATGTCATCTTTCCAGAACACTTACTTTCCTGAGAAAGGGAAGGAAGTCTTCCATGATCATTCAGTTTTCACTCGACTACTAACTTGCCCTATGGCCCTAGGCAAAGATGTTCATCTGCTAGATTTTCAGGCCTTTTCTTGTGTACCATGGTTTGGATAACACTATGTTCAGATCTGACAACAGGCCCTACATGAATCATTATTATTTTAAATGATGAGGATTTCCTAGAGAAATTAAAGAAATAAAATAGTATATCATGTAGTTCAGACTCTTGCAGGGTTAAAAAATTATCAGATAATATTATGTATAATTTATTTGCATATCAGTACATCTCTTTTCACTTAAAATGAATGTTTACAACCATAATTTTCTTTGTCAGAGGACTATATTTTTATTACCAGGATAACTTGTAAAGTGTGAAAACATAAGCTCAGAATATATGCATTAAAAAATGGATTTTAGGACTGGCTGGTGTAGCTCAGTGGATTGAGCATGGGCTGGGAACCAAGCTGTCCTGGTTTGATTCCCAGTCAGGGCACATGCCTGGGTTGCAGGCCGGGTCCCCAGTGAGGGCCGTGTGAGAGGCAACCGTACATTGCTGTTTCTCCCTCTCTTTCTCCCTCCCTTCCCCTCTGTCTAAAAATAAATAAATAAAATCTTAAAAAAAAAAACAACCCTGGATTTTAACCTTTTGCTATCCAAAACAAATGGCTGTGTTTTAAAAATAAATCAGAAACATTACCCCATGGGGAAATGTGGGCATGAGAAGTGGGAAGCCTTATACCGGATGGAGGACTGATTAAGAAAAAAGCAAAGGTAGATAGAGTGGGCATCATAGGGAATGAACCTGAAAAAATCAGTGTGAATTAATAAGTATTGTTCACCCTCTCAGCCTAGCCCGTAACTGTCTCCCCTCTTACCCCTGTCCTATTCAGAACTAGGCGTGCTCAGTAACCTGAAGCAGGTTTACCTGTTATAAAGACAGACACTCTTGAGATTCTTTTTCTTTTTGAGATTCTTTTCGATCATGATAGAATTACAGTAATCTCCCACAGAGAAAATACCTATATTTTCCATGTGAATAAATAAAGTCACTCTGATGTGTCAGCTGAAAACTCTCTCTTTACTGATGTTTGCAAAATACTTTTTTCTGAAATAGTAGAGAATGAGGCAGCTCAGTTCTTCCATGAACCACGCACTGTCCTTATTGGATGCATCTGGCCAATGAAGTGGAGTTTTGCACTGGCATAAAATAGGCAAAGAGACATGGAAATTATAAGAAATTATTTTAGTGATAAATGCCAGTGTGGATGTGTGCCTGTGGACTGATTTAGGTTAACATTCTTAATTCAAATGTTAAAGTAACAATCACACCTCATTCTGGGCTCTTGCACCAGTGCTGTCAAAACGTGTGCTAGCTTTGTAGGAGTGTGGGGGCCAGCGATGAGGTCTATCATGCAGGCTTTGGACAGAGAATGCTGTCTGGCTCTGGGCACTGGAAGCTCCACATTATGGGGATGGCTGTGCAAGCTTCAGATTCGACACTGTTGAATTTGGCTGATTTGGATGGCATTCTCCCAGGAGCTTGAGTAACTTCTTGCTGAAGGGTTTCCACTAGAAAAATTCTCACTCCCATAGCTGTAGCTGTAGTAGATTTGACTGGCATGCCAGTTCCTTGTTCCGTTCAAGAACGTTCTTGAGCTGGATGCACTTATTTGGACTGAATTTTATGGCTTTTAAAAAAGCATTAACCTTTTCAAGTAACTTTCTTTATTATAAGAAAAATATATGTTGTTTAGAAAAAATTAAAGCCGTAGAAAATAGTGAAAAAGTAAACTAAAAAAACACCAAAAATTTCACCATCTAGACAAAACATCATTAATCTTTTGGTAAATCTATTTCACCCTTTTCCCCATGTATATTTATTTTTACAGTGTTGAGATTAAACTGTAAGTATAACTTTATCTGTTAATTTTAAACTTAATATGTGATAAATATTCTCATATTTTTATGAACATTTAATGCCCACACAATATTTTATACTATATAAGCAGTATGAAATATTTAAATATTTCTTTATTCTTGAGCAATAGATTGTTTCTCACTTTTGTGCATCTTATAAATAATTCTTTTGAACATCTTAAGGCTCACGGGCTTGCTCACATTTAAAATTTTTCTTTGAGTAGTGTCCTAGACACCAGAGAATGCTGGGTTAGAGAGTGTGTTCTTTTTTTTAAAATATTTTTTATTGATTATGCTATTACAGTTGTCCCATTTTCCCCTCTTTATTCCTTTATGCCCCCGCCCCCCATTCCCCACCCTTTAGTTTTTGCCATCCAAAACCTCTTAACCTTCCCCTGTCTGTTTTCTACCTACCGCTTATGCTATTTATTCTCTGTATCTTTTCCTCCTCTCTCTCCCTCCCACTCCCCTGTTGATATCCCTCCATGCCTTATTTAAATCCCTTTAACATTTCATATAATAAAGGTTGGGTGATGATGAACTCCTTGAACTTGACCTTATCTGAGAAGCACTTTATCTGCCTTTCCATTCTAAATGAAAGTTTTGCTGGATAGAGTATTCTTGGATGTAGGTCCTTGCCTTTCATGACTTGGTATACTTCTCTTCAGACCCTTCTTGCCTGAAAGGTCTCTTTTGCGAAATCAGCTGACAGTCTTATAGGAATTCCTTTGTAGGTAACTGTCCCCTTTTCTCTTGCTGCTTCTAAGATTCTCTCTTTTTTTTTAATGTTGGGTAATGTCATTATGATGTGCCTTGGCATGTTCCTCTTTGGATCCAACTTCTTTGGGACTCTGAGCTTCCTGGACTTCCTGGAAGTCTATTTCCTTTACCAGCTTGGGGAAGTTCTCTATCATTATTTGTTCAAATAAGTTTTCAATCCTTTGGTCTTCCTCTTCTCCTTCTGGCACTCCTATGACTCAGATGTTGGGACATTTAAAGATGTCCTGAGGTTCCTAAGCCTCTCCTCAGTTTTTTGAATTCTTGTTTCTTCATTCTTTTCTGGTTGGATGTTTTTTTCTTTCTGCTGATCCACTCCGTTGATATGAGTCCCAGAATTCTTCTCATCTTTATTGGTTCCCTGCACATTTCCCCTCATTTCCTTTAGCATATCCTTCATTTGTTCCTCTAATTGTGACCAAATTTCAACCGATCCTGTGAGCTTCCTGATTTCCAGTGTTTTGAACTGCGCATCTGATAGGTTGGCTATCTCTTTGTCACTTAGTCGTATTTTTTCTGGAGCTTTGATCTGTTCTTTCATTTGGGCCATCTTTTTTTCCTCGGGGCACCTGTTACTTTAAGGGGTGGAGCCTTAGGTGTTCACCAGGGCGGGGTAACCCCTGTCGTTGTGTTGTAACGCTGTCTGTGGGGGTGGGGCCTGAGCGAACAATGGTGTTTCTCCGTTCTCTGCCAGCTTTCAGACACTTCCCCCAATACCCACAAGCAAAGGGGGCCCTGCTGTGCTGGCTCCAGGGTGGGTGGGCTTGTGTAGTTCCAAGCCCCTGTGGGTCTCTCCAATGAACTCTCCTGTGAGGCTGGGAGTTCCTCCCGCTGCTGCCTCAACCCCCACAGGTGTTTTCAATCGGTGGTTTGAGGCTTTATTTCCCTATGTTGGTGGGTTGCACAGTCTGCTCTGCTCCCCAGCTTTTTCTCCCAGTTTATCTGCGTACAAATGAGGGACCGCCCGGCCCACCAGTCTTGGCCCCACTGGGTCCAGGTGGGCCAGCCGTGTTTTGATCAAGTCTGTCCGCCTTGGGCCTCTCCAGGAAGCTGCAGCTTTGCCGGTACCGCTCCACAAACGGAGGTCTCACCACCCTCTCTGCCAGGTCTGTCCCGCTTACCGGTCTGGATGAATGTGTTGTCTTTAATTCCTTGGTTGTCGGACTTCCACTCAGTTTGATTTTCTGTCAGTTCTGGCTGTTTTTGTTTTTTAAATAGCTGTTTTTCCTCTTTTGGTTGTGTTGGGAGGCATGGTGTGTCTACCTATGCCTCCATCATGGCCAAAGTCTCTAGAGTCTGTTATTTCTAAGACGCTAGATAACTGTTGCACAATTCTTTCCTAGAGAAGTTATATGGATTTATACTTCCACAGCAATGCATGAGGGAACTTACCAAACCTTGTTCATATCATGTGTTAACTTTTATAATCTAATATAAGGAATCTCATCCTTTTTTAACTGTGTATTTCTTGGTTCACTAGAAACTAAACATTCTTAATGTGCTTGTCATTCATTTGTATTTCTTCTTTGTGAATTGCCTTTTAAGTATCCCTTTACCTTTCTCTTTATAAAGTATTCAAGTGTTTTTATTACTGAATTGTGATTTATATATATACAATATTAATCTGTTAAATTTTTAAGGCACTTTCTCCATTTGGTAACTACATTTTAAATGTATTTTTATTATATTTAAAAATAAATATAATTCTCATACAGTAAAGTATTTTGATTTTTATGACTATGTAAATATTTCTTAAATTAAAAAAATTGTCCTCATTCAGAAATTTTACAACTATTTACTTCTGTTTTTATAAAGTTTGAAGTTTTTTTTCATTAAACTTCTCTATAAGCCATGTAAAATTCATTTGATGTGGACAATATCAAGATCTAAATGAGAAATCCTTTTACCTTTTATTGGTTTGTTTTTTAAGTTAGTATTATCTTTAGACATTAGCTGTTTATCCATTTTGTCTTACTAGGTTTTATTTTAAGTAATTTTAATTCATCAGCTTATGTTGCCAGTGTGATGGACAGAGCTTCTCTTTTCTAGAACTTGTTTTGGTTATTTTACCTTTTCACCAGACTTCTACAGGTAGCCATCTACAGGTAAAGGCATTAGGAAAACTGCAAGGACCCATTGCACCTCTCCTGGTATTTGCTTCCGGCGTGGCCTGGGAGCATGCCACAGAACCCTCCTGAGTCAGGCTTGGGTTGATGTTATAGGCATCCTTTAACTCCTCTTCCTTTATCTGAATAGTCCAAAAGATATGCAGGCTCTTATATTTTTCCTTATAATATGCAGAGAATGAAAAAAATCACTATTTAAATGTCCAATTTGTTTCAGCTTTTCTGTTCCTGGAAACTGTACACAAACCTCAAAGACTGGTACTCAAGTTAATTAGTTTTGGGGGTGCTGATGCCTTCTTAATCATTGATTTAATAGTTTCAAATAGCCTTGTAAGTTTTAGCTGCTTTCATTTATTACTTAGAAAAATTAATTTAGATTAAAATAATTTAAAGGCAGGTTTTGATGAGAATGTTATGAGCATATTCATTGTCTAGGGAATATGTATCAGATAATCAAAGATTTTCCATTTTCTGAATCAATCTCCTTTACAATGTTCCTTACTAAAGGCAAAATGTTATTTATCACGTAGAGAATAAATTCTAAAAATTATCTAATTAATATAGCGCTAAGCAGTTTTCATCTTCCTCGAAATTGTCACCAGTCCCAGGCACCGTCCAGCCGATGGGCAGCAGTGCACATGCACATTATGGTGTGCTTGTGTAGGAACAGACTCTTTAAGAGATGGGGATGTTCCATTGTCAGCTCCAATAAACTGAATGACTGTAACAAAAATAGATTATTGCTGTGGCACAGACAAATTCTCTGGTTGCCCTTCTGCCAAAAGCCCATTAGTGTCCTTTGGCTATTTCCCAGACCCTAAGCTCTCTGGT